>SRSM01000818.1:0-138060 GCA_019593545.1 Apocynum venetum | reverse complement strand
ACAAAAGTCGTTTTTAATACAAGTCAATGCAACACTGTTTTTTTTTCTTCCTTTTTGAAAGGCAATATATAGAGAGATGAAAATACAAAGTACACAGATCACAACAAAACAAAAACCACCCTGACTAGAAAACAAGAGTCAGAGGCTGAACAAAGAAAGAGCTAAAGCCAACCCACCTCTGAAGAAAAAGGATGCGCCCCTCCATGTAAAACGAATTCCACACTGAAGCTAAAACTCTGCTGAAGCAAATCTTCACCCCTTGTAGTTCCTTCTTTAGCAAGAAAATCAGTCACTATGGGCTTCTGTTGGCACTTTATAGTCTCCCACCCCAACACTTTTCCTCTTGTAGAATTTAATTTGAAGAGTAGTTTATCCACCTCATCCTCCAAGGGGCCAATTCCGGATGAAACCCACCATTTACAAGCATTAGTAGACTCGGATTCGACAGGCATCAATCAATCAAAAGGACATTTGATATAGAGACTTGGTATACACTAAATTGTACTATAGTGACATGCTTCGATCACAGTTCTTAAATCCACGATTACTGATAAAAAACAAAAGGGCATTTGTAGGTAAAAATGTGAAATTTTCATTTTTGAAAAAGAATCTTGGGTAACCTCAACTTTTTGAAAATAATTATTTCAAACCTTGATCTTCTAATTTTTATTTCGCAACCATTTAATTGTTCACTTTTGGACTTGTATAAGAATTAATACAAATCTTGAAAATGATAATTATACTACTAAACTTCATAAATTGCCATAATTTAATACCTAGTACATAAGTATTAATCCTTCAAAAAAATGCAATCTCCAATAAATTATAGATAATTATTTCAAAGTCTTCATTAATAATAAGGGTAAAAGTGTAAAAATACGTAGTCAACATTAGAAAGTAAACCATGAATGAGAGATGAAGGGAGTACTTTTTTTTATTTTTATGCCTTATCTCTTCATTTTAATAGTTTAAATTGATATTTATTCTTATTATTTCATTTTAATATAAGTTTAATAAAAATGCAGATATAGATATAAATTGAAGTAAAAACTATTATTAGGAATAGATATATTTTTCATGCAAATAATATATGGTGATTATGACCTTAGGAATGTTTTTGCTTATTGATATCAATAATACTTACAGCATTTCAATATATATATATATATAGTGGTTAGGTTGGATATTTTATATTTTAAATCACATTTAAATAATATCTATCACGAAATGAAAAAATAAAGTAATATATGGACATCAACTTATTATTTAACTGCAGATGCATAGTCGCAAACTTAACTCAATCCCCACACCAAACAAACATCAACTGTAGTTGTAACCCAGAAAAATCTCCCTAGAGCTTGTAATGGCCTCCTCTGAAATTAAATTCCTGCAAGATGAGAAGCTCCGACAGCTTGCCCAACTTATTCGCGACCATGAAGTTAACAACTATACCACATAATTTCCAGAACTTAGGGGACAAACACCAATACCTTAGGATATGCAACGATAATGTGGCATCCGTAAATACAATCCTAGATGAGTGTAATGACTTAGTGATCAGGTATAAGAATGACGGCGTTCGAGGCCCCATTGCCGGTCACATTCATGGATATGCAGAAAACTGCCTCAACAATGCACTTCAGATCATTAGGAACTACACTCTGCGAAAGGCCTACCTTGACAAAATGATTGCTCATCATCACCAACTCTTCCAAGCCTTACGGAGTTGACACTTCAAGCAGAGCTGATGTTGCTGAATTCACCCAACTCATTCAGGAATACGACCAAAAGGTTATTATCTACATGAGGTTGAGTGTCAACACTCATGTTTCCCAAAAGATTCTCAAGAGATCACAGGAACATCGGCTTCCCCGAGTTAGTTCAGCGGTGAGGTTAATTAATTGGTTATAATTTGAAAAATCAAATTAATTAGTTAAAATCATGATATGCGCATTTATTTAAGTACTTATATATAATATATTACTCTTAATACCAACAAGAAGAGTTGGCAAAACTGGTAATTAAGAACTTGTGTCCTTGAACAAGGTCTCGAGCTTAAACTTTTTGTATGAGAAAAAACTCTGATGGATCGGACCGGATTAGTACTCGTGTACCAAAAGACAGATACGAAAATTGATATTGTTTCAACGTTCTTCATATTTATGTAAATCTCTAAAACAACCACTTGATTGAGCATATATTAAGTAATCTATACATGTATGCAGTTACCAAGCTAGGCTAGGGTTTATCGGACGGTTTCGTGAGTTGGAAGAAGGAAAAAAGCTAGAGGTATACGCTGCAATCATTGAGGCATCGGGAAGGCTAACTGAAGTGGGCGGCTTAGGGCACTATCAAGGGGAGAAGGAGAAAAAGCAGAATCCCAAATATGGTTTGCAGCCATGTTCATGATAGATGTGGGAAAGATAGTATGGGACGTGTATGTGTCAGACCACCCAATCACAACGGCAGCAAAAGAGGCTTAGTGCTGGCAGCAAAGGAAGGAGGAGCAGTTTTGGGAAAGCTTGTGGGAGTTGCAATAGCAACTCACTTAGTTGGCGTTGAAGCTTCGGCTTTGTTCATCACTGCCGCTGGAATACTTGGAGGATTTGCGGGAGCTTTTATTTTCGGAGCAGCAGCTGGCCTTTTGTTTGTCATTTTCTCCTCCGGTGGGGAATCCGCTCTTCCTACTGATGGCTTTATCCTCTATAAGCTCCCATGCCTAATGCCTGGATTTGGCCAAACGAATTGCCCATATTTAAATATTCCATAATAATGTTAGCTGGAACCATGAACTCTGTCCAGGGGGTCACAAGGCCATTTATTTGAAGCCTTTATTAGGTGAAAGTTGAAATAAGCCGTTATTTATATTCCCTGTTTGAAGCCTTATATTCGTTTTCTGCTTCTGTTTTCGGCTTTCGTTTTTCTTCCTAGGTTCTGCTCTTATGGTGTGGAATGTTTGATCTGGAGATGATGCCTTGTTTCTTGGGCGATGATCTAGCTCTATGAGATGATTCCATGGTGCTATATTTGTTTATTTTTGTGGTTATTGTTGAGTGAGTCCTTTTTTCTTATTCGCGGCTCCGTTTTAGTTTGGACCTATTCTCCTTTTATGCATGTATATAAGCATTTTTGCTCTTAAAAAAAAAAAATTATGGTCTATGCTAATATAATAATGAATATTTCAAGTTTATTTTTATTGCTTTCCAAACTGTAAACTTGTTGATTAAGTTTTGAATTTTAATTTCTGCAACTTTTTTTTTTTTTCAGGGGCATAAGCTTTCTGTGAATTGTTGATCTAAATAAGATCCTTTGAAAATTAAAATTACATACATAAAAAGAGGTGTTACATAACAGAGTATATGCACACAACATCATCTATTGCACACTAGAACAGCCGTTACAAACGTACTAAAACTCCTAACTAAAGCAAACAGAACAAAGAACAGAGAACCACATAAACATCAAGGGAGATGCATCTCTTTGTCCCAAGCATGAGCCTTATAGCAGGAACCTGCAACGCAAACGCCACATGAAACGAAGGTGAGTCAACTGCTCTGTACACTCCATTCTTATTGGCAAGGTTATCAGCTTCCAAAATTGAAGTCCTCAGGCACCGTAAGGATTTCCGAGGAACTCAATTTTCTTAAGTGTTCAATTGGCAGCATAAATTTCATTAACTTCCATGGAGCAGAAAGGGGCTCCTTAATCCATTTGCAGGTGTTTGCAGAGTCGGATTCTAGGGAAATTAGAGATTTCTTCTTGGCATTTGGTAGGAGGAATGTAGTTTTGTTGTATTTTTTAATCATTTATTATTGTTTTGATGTTTTTCATTAAATTTAATTTTTTTTAATTCATTTTTTTTTATTTTAAAATTTAAAAATTGTAATGCAAATGAATGAGTCAATATGACCGGTTTAGCTCGAGTTGTTTTGTCTAATTGGACTATTTGGCCCGTTTAACCAATTTGCAAGCCGCCCGTTTTAGTCCGCTACCTTTTTTGGCCAGTAGCCTAACTGGTTCGTTTCCTAGTACCAGTGGTAATGCTTGGAATATGGCAGTTATCAACTTGGAATTGTCTAAAGAAAAAACGGGTACTAGTTTGGAATTAGATTTCATGATGTCGAAGTTTTGGTCAAAAGTTTAACTTGATACCAATCTATCATTCTTTTTCTTTCTCTAAATAAATCATTCTCATATATTTTTCTGTTTAAATAGATATATGCATCGGCTATGATATCATTCTCACAATTTCACTTTTCTTCTTCTGAACGACTTATTTATAGTACTTAACAAAATTTTGAATAGTAGTGTTTAACCTTTGCCAACGAAATTTTAGTGAGATCATTCCCTATTTCATAAATTTTGACAATGCTCGTTATAGTTGTTTTTTATCCTTGATCAAATTCATCGGCTTTTTGGTATACCCCTACGATAGCATCCTTGGAAATATTAATTCAAGATTGGATAAAAACTGTGTCTCGTCCATCATAAATCTAACCTTTTTCCACTTTAAGGAACTTTTTTCTTCAAGTGTAATATTTTCCTAGTCAACTTGTGTGGAAAATGGTGAAACTTGTGAAGAAGTAATATTGATCAAAGACTTGTACCTTGCTTGTGCCTCTCGAAGCGATAAAATCTTAGTAGCATTCAAATTGATTACCCATATATGACATGTTTGGATGAAAGATTTCAGGAAATGGATACATTGGGATGATGATAATTCCCAATATTTGACATAATTTGAGAATTTTGAGCATTTGAAATCTTAGATAATTTGAAGAGTTGAGTTATTTGGAGGTTGAGAGTTTTGCATGAAATTCATGAAATAATTGAGATTGAATTGATTGGGATCAAATTGGAGAAATAAGAAAAAAATTGGCTTATTTTTGCGCAAAAAAATTGAAAGTAGAAACTTCTAATATATAGGATGTGATTAATGGTGTTAGTCCAAAATAAAATAAGAAAAAAGTAGGGAGGGAAGTGACTATTTCATTAAAAAATAAGTCGTTGGCAGCTTTTTAATTAACCGTATTACTTTTGTATAAGTTAAGAGAGTTGTTTTCACTGAAAATCTAAAATAATACTAATACTAACATTTATCTATAATATATTAATCAAAAAAAGAAAAGGAGTACATCATATGCTATAGGGTCTACAATCATTAAAAGAAAACAAATAAACAACCCAAAATGTAAATGCAAATGATGCAATGATTGTTCCTTGTGCAACTCTCTCATGAGCAATTCATGAGGTCTCCAATGGCATACAATTACACCTAATTGCAAGTTTGGAGTTGGTCTTGGAAGACTTAAAACGTTGACTAGAAATCTCACTGATAAAAGTAAAGCTGTTGCAAAAACATACATTATTATACATCTACTATCCCAACAAGTATTATCACAGAGATACAATGATTACCCGCTCCTGGAGCTCCATGCTGCAGTTGTATCCTGGCTCTCTTATTTCTTTGGTCTCTTATTACAGTTCTTTCATTACTTCCAGTCTATTTTCTTTCTTCATTTGAACATTAAAGAACGTTCAGGATATATTATGTCAAATAATTTTATTTTCACTTTTTTATTTTTGGTAATATATGCATCCTTTCCTTAAAAATGTCCAATGCAGTGCTTCCCTCGAAAAAGTATAGTGTGTATCCTACTTTCTTGTATTTGCTTGTGTGACTACAGTTACTCTGAGCACCAATCATTTTCATGAAGAACATGGTGAATCATCCAAAGAATAGTGTTTTGTATTAAATGATAACTAATTTGAGAAAAGATATTTACAAAAGACATTGAGAAAAGATCTTTTATTTTAAAATAAATGTTTCTATCTTTATTTTAAAATAATAAATAAATAATTTTTAATATAAATAAACATTTTTAAAAAAATTTAAATTGAAAATAAAATTCTGAAATGTTTTAAAACAATTCAAATCCCAAACCCATAGCCATCAAAAAAAATTATGCCCCACATACAATAGAGGATTGGTCTCCCACCACACCATGCAATGAAAAAAGGAGGATTCTTATCCTCATCTTATCTCAAATATTTTTTTTAAGGGCATATTATCTCAATTTGTTTTACAAATTGTGCAATCCCAATTACCTTGAACATGATCAAGGGCCACGTATGCTTATACATACATGTCCAAATAAAGTAAAAATGAAGTATATATATAATATTCACATTTTAATAGACAAACAATGATAAAAACTTAAACAAAATAGTAGCCTCTCCCTGAATTCTTTCTTAAAGTGAATTCATTTATTAGTTAAAATTTTATTAATAATTTTAAATTTTAAAAAAATATATTTCATTAACTCATATTGTCAGATTAAATTAGTAATAAAAATAATGTAGTAATTTTCTTTAATTTAATTTCTTATTAAGTTAAATATGAACCTTCAAACAATCGACTTTGATCATTTGTGGGTGACATTCGCCCATGACTTAGCGGGGAAGAAGTTGGTTGATATTTTGATCGACTATATAAGAGACTATTTCAATATAAGCTGCCGTGAGTTGCTAAAAATTGTGAATGTACAAGAGGGATTCTCGTCCATTCTGGTGATTTTTACTGCTCATATATCCGATGCTTATTTGGGGCTCTTCAAAACCATGTATTGGCCAATGTTTCTATTTGATTGTAAGCTTTTTTTCTTCTTTTTTTCAAGTTCATAAGGGGATTTTTTTCTTCCCTCAAAATTTAGCATTTTTTTAAGGATGCTTATTTTGAAGATTGTCCAAGTTTTTGAATTATGGACCTTGAATTTTTTCCCTTAATTAGACCAATCAGTATATGTAACATCTCTAATTTTCTCAAAAATACCCAAAATAGAAAATTTAATAAAATAGGCGAGTCAAAGAATAATCATAATTTTAAAACAGTCAAAATTCCCAAATAATGAGTCAAAATCCCAATAAGTAACAAATTATAAATTTGAATCCGAAAACAATCCTTACCAACATATAATTATTTACCAAATAACACTAAACCATAAACATAAATATTCTAAGTTCTAAAACATGAACATAATTTAACCAAATTTGAAATTAATTTAATAGTTGGTCATCTTTCGTTCCCGCATTGCTACCCATTAGCTTGTAAAAGATTTTAGGAAAACGAAAAACATGGGTTAAGTACAAAGTACTTAGTGGGAGTAATGTGCGACATATTATAAGGATATACACATTGAAAATATCATGTAAACATCAATGGTCATTGCATGTCATCCAGTCAAAGACTCATGTTGAATCGGACATAAGTCCCTGTTTTATTGGACCTAAGCCCATGTTGTTTGATGACATATGCAATAGACATTATATGTGCAATTATAAAATCATGTACAATATCATAATAGAATTTAAAAGTGCACAATAATCATAGAATAAAATAGCAATATAACATGTAAAATATAAATGATTAAATAATTAAAATAAGGTTAGAACTCCCACCTCAAAGCAGATATAAACGTGTCCTAAATTTCGTGAAAATTCTAGCTCCCTGAGTCCTTGTTTCCTACATAAAAGTATTCAATGAATTAGAACATCGAAAGGACACTTAAATATTCTATATAAAAGAAAAGAATGGCTTTTTGAAAAGTTAAGGAAATATTTGGCATTTTAAAAAGGTTTGGGAACACTTTTGGAATATGGAAAAGTAATTTTCGAGTTTGGAAAAGTTTGATGTCAATGTAATTTTAGAAAAGATACGAAAATTTTGAAAATATGGGTTGAAACAGAATTTCAATAAGGCTTGTGGTATAAAAGGGAATTCCTAAAAGAATTGGGTAAAAATATAATTTTTAAGCAGTTTGGGGTCAAATTGGAAATTCTAGAAATATTTGGGGACTAATTTGGAAATCCTAACATTTGTGGGTAAATCTGTAAATTTAGTATCTGAATTGGGGAATTTTAGGGTTTATAAACCCTAAGGACCTATTTGCAAAAAACTGGATAAGTTTTTGAAAGAATTACAAAAATGCCCCTCTATCCCCAAAACTTAATTTTTCTTCTTCTTTTTCCTCTTTTCCTAACCCTAGCCCCACCCACCCCATCTCTTCCCCTACAGCCGCCGCTGCCCCCCCTTCTTCTCTTCTCCCTTCCTCCCTCTCCTTCATTTCTTCTCCCATGGCTCCCCACATCTCCTTCTTTTCCATCTCCCTCTCGGTTTTCTCTCTTCTCCCTTCCCCTTCCCCTTCTTCTTCCTCCCTCACTCGGCCTCCTCTCTGCCCAACTCCCCATCATCTTTTCCCCCATTTTTGCCGCCCATTTCTTCCCCTTCTCTTCCTCTCGGTCTCTCTCCTTTCCCTCTCTCAGTTTTTCTCTTTCTCTTCTTCCCCCCACTTCTACTAACCCAGAAATAAAATCTACTGGAATATGGGAGGCTAGATGGTGGAAGGATTAAAAAAAATATATATATATATATATATATATATATATATATGATTTTGGTTTATTCCGCCGTCGCCGGCCGACCATATGGCGGCGCGGTGGTGGCTGTCATAACTGAAAGGTAGGGGAATTACCTCGGGATTTGTAATTAAGAGAAAAAAAAATGATTATTATGTTAACCCTTGTCTATTTATATGTATGAAATAATAATTCTAATGGGTTGGGTTAATTAATTAATTAAGCCCATTAAATAATATTTTGGGTATTACTCACTTCCCCTCTTAATAAAAATTCCGTCCTCGAAATTCAGTTTACTTATTCTCTTCAAAAAGGTCGGGATATTGGGCTTGAATCTCATTTTCTCGTTTCCCAAGTAGCTTCATCACGCCCATGTCATGTTTTCTCAACTTATACACTTTCCTTTCCAAAATGGCTATAGGTCTTTCTTATAGGTCAAGTCTTTATTTACTTCCAATGCCTCATAATTGACCACGTGGCTCGGGTCGTGGACGTATTTCCTTAGCATAGACACATGAAATACATTATGCACCGTTACCAAAGAAAGGTGGTAGTGCTAATCGATATGCTACATCCCCGATTCGTTCCAAAATCTCAAATGGTCCAATGTACCTCGGTCGGAGTTTACCTTTCTCTCCAAACCTTACAACTCCTTGGTTGGAGTAGTTTTGAGGAAAACCTTTTCTCCAACTTCAAAACTTAATTCCTTCCGTCTCTGATCAGCATAAGACTTTTGTCTATTGTGCTGACTTTATCTGCCTCGGATCTTTTTCACAATTTCCACAGTTTGTTCCACCAATTCAGGTCCAAGAACTTTCTTTTCACCTACCTCATCATCCCAACAGATGGGAGATCTGCACTTCCTTCCATATAAGGCTTCATATGGAGCCATTCTGATAGTTGTCTGATAACTATTATTGTAAGCAAACTCAACTAATGGCAGAAATTTTCCCAACTACCTTCGAAGTCCAAAATGCAAGCTCTTAACATATCCTCTATATCTGGATAGTTCTCTTAGACTGTCCATCAGTCTGAGGGTGATATGCTGTACTGAAGTTTTACTCGTTCCCATAGCATTTGTAGTCTTTCCAGAACTTGGAGGTAAACGTCATGTCACGATCCGATACAATAGTCACTGGTACACCATGTAGTCTCACAATCTCCCTTATATACAACTCTGCTATTCTTCCAGACTATATGTCATCTTAATTGGCAAGAAATGAGCTGATTTGGTTAACCTAGCCGCACCCCATCTCTTCCCCTACAGCCGCAGCCCCCCTACTGCCTACAGTCGCCGCTGCCCCCCCTTCTTCCTCTTCTCCTTCCTCCCTCTTCTCCTTCTTCTTCTCTTCTCATTTCTTCTCTCCCATGGCTCCCCACATCTTCCTTCTTCTCCATCTCCCTCTCGGTTTTTCTCTCCTCTCCCTTCCCCTTCCCCCTTCTTTTTCCTCCCTCACTCGGCCTCCTCTCTACCCGACTCCCCTCCTTTTTTCCCCCATTTTGCCGCCCATTTCTTCCCCCCTCTCTTCCCTCGGTCTCTCTCCTTCTCTCTCTCAGTTTTTCTCTTTTCTCTTCTTCCCCCTCTTCTGCTAACCCAAAAATAAAATCTACTGGAATATAGGAGGCTAGATGGTGGAAGGATTACAAAAAATATATATATATATATATGATTTTTTGGCTTATTGCCGCCGCCGACGGCCGGACATATGGCGTCGGCGGTGGTGGCTGCCATAACTGAAAGGTAAGGGAATTACCTCGGAATTCGTGATTAAGAGGAGAAAAAATGATTATTATGTTAACCCTTGTCTATTTATATGTATGAAATAATAAATTCTAATGGGCCGGGTTAATTAATTAATTAAGCCCATTAAATAAATTTGGGGTATTACACTATATTTTTATTTCGATCTTTGCTTTGATGATTACCGTGCGTATTCTCCAATCTAAGAAATCTATATGATGATTATGACTTGTTTTAATTTACACGGGGATTGGTGTGTTCTTGTTCTGTATTTCTGTAATCTGAAGAGTATTGACAGGAAGATCCTCCTCTATGTAGCTCTATTCTTCCTCGCTTTGGGACTAAGTTGGACGAGATTTTCTATTGGCAATTTTTTCTGTCCTTTCAAGTCTAAGCTCAAGTGATGCACAATTGTGGAAGATGATGTAAATCTAGCAGTATCAAGTGAGCCAACAATTGTGGAAGATGAAGTTAAATCTAGCAGTGTCTTGGCAAGCCATATTTAATGCTTCTTTAATTACTGTGGTGTCATTAGTACTGGCGAAATTTCTTTCACAGGAAGTCATTATAATCATAACAACAGCTATTGTGTTCACTGACTCTTGTGTTTCTTGTCGGGCCACTCATTTTATTGGAAAAGGCCACCAACTGGAGGACCCTTGGCTACTATTATTCATGTTTTCAGGGCAGCAATACTCAAGAGACATCTGAAATATCCAATCAGACCTAACCAATTCCATGAAAACGATGGAGCCAGTATTGTATTATTGCCTTCCATCCCATTCTTCAGGTAATGTCTCTCTCACACTAATGTATCTGTTTTGCAGTCTTGAATAAATAGGAAACTGCATCTTAGCTAGAATCATAATTCCACTATGATTAAAATTCGAGATATATTATGTAAGACAACATGTGAATAAAAAAGAAAGGGAAAGGAGTACTTTTGAGAGGATTTGGAATTAGAGTTGGCTTTCCGTGATTTTATACTTGGGATTGGCAAGTTCATTAGCGCAATCCTTGTAGTCATTTTTAAAGATTGGTTTGGGGAAGATGCGGATTCCAGTACGTATCATTTGGACAGGTACTATGAATTCTTGGCGTGGCTGAGTTTATTTAATTTCTTCCTTTTTGTGCTTGCAGCAGTTTGGTATGGAAAATCTCATTCCAAAATCGAAAATATTACCTCATAAGAGTTACTCTTTTCCTCCTGAAAGGAAGGCATAGATGAGATGAGATCAATTATGAATAGATGTTTACAAGGCTATGCATAGTTTATAAATTTCTAATTTTGTATTGGTTAATGGTGAAGAAAGTTCTTTCCTTCTCCATTATTATCATTTTATTATGTGATGAAGCTTAATTTTAACGTTATTTATAATTCCAAGTGCAGGAAGGAATGGTGCCCTGAAGAGTTTAATAGTTCGAGAAGCGTGGTCAGACTATTTCATATTTTTTGTTTTAGGAAAATTGGCGGATTTACTCCCTTAACTTTTTTATTAGTTTAGTTCTTTATCATTATTTTTTTAACTTGTAAAGCCCTTTTTTTTTTGTGTTGGTGAATTAGGTGTTTTTGATTGATTTGGTAAAAAATCAATCCTAGTTTAAAATTGGTGAATTTAGTCCCTATTTTATTTATTTTTTGTAGATAAGGTCCGTACTATTTTTTTAACCTTTTAAATCCTTTTTTTTTATTTATTTATTTATTTTTGGTAGATAAGGTCTCCATCTTTAGTTTTTCACTCTTATTATCTTTACATTTTTTTTTTTATGTTTTGGTGAATTAAATGCTTCTGACAATATTTAGAGCAAGTCAATGCGAATCTTCTATTTTATTCAAATAAAGAGGTGAAAAATAGGTACTTCAACTATAAGAAAAACATTGTTCATCATTAATCATATAACTCCTTTTCTCATAATGTAGCAGTTTCTTTATTTTGTTATAATAAGGCAGCAATTAATCCATATTGTTGAAATTCTGACTTTCCATGGGAGGATTAAACATATAGAAATAAATTGTCATTTTGTAAAAGTCTTTGCCCATCAGAACTAATTCACACTTGCAAAAGTGTTAACAAAACCTCTTCACAGGAAAACATTTTAGAGTGTTGTTAGTCCGTTACTCTTGCTAAACATACATATTTACCAAGCAGCAGGGGACATTGAAACTCATGTAGGTCAGAACAATCAAGCTCAGTTGGAATTTTAATAAATCATACAATTTGAGTTTACAATATTTAAAATACTATGTCAAAGTGTAAATATGTAATTTGAAGAAACTTGTAATTTAATTTGAAAGAGGTGTTTGGGGGATTTTTGTTTTTGTTTTTTTCTTGTTTTTAACTTGGAGAATAAATGATATAAAAGAAATTGGATTAGAAATCCTAACCAAAGATTCTTGTCAATCTAACATGTTGCTGGTCAAAATTTGGCATTTAAAGTATTCAATGAAAGGAAAGGGAAAAAGGTGGTAAAGCTTGTAAGTATACATGGAATTCTCTAACGCGGAGACTATGGCCTATATGGGGAGCTAAGTGAACATTAAACTTTAAACTTTAGAATAAATTTTTTTTTATATAAGTCAGCTAGTTAGTTATGTCCATTAATGAGCCGATTGAAGACTTACCACGTAGAAAGATAAAAAGAAAGGCGAATCTGGGTGTGACGATATTATTCTCTCCGTCTCATTTAAATAAAAAAATTATTTTTTAATTAATGAAAAAATATTTTTTTAATAATTTATTAATGTTTTTAATGTTCAAACATTTCAATATGAAAGGGATATTTTAAAAATATTGTATAAAAAATACGCACTTTCAATAACATTAATTATATTTTCTTAATTTGTAGAAAAAAATCAAATAAATCTATCAATTTAAGAAAGACGCGTTTATTTTGTTATAATAAGGCAGCAATTAATCCATATTGTTGAAATTTTGATTCTCCGTGAAAGGACCAATTAGAACTAATTTCACACTTGTAGAATGTGTTAACAAAACCTCTTCACATGAAACCATTTTAGAGTGTTGTTAACCAACTTTTCTAGTCAATCCAATAAGTTGGTAGTCAAAATTTGGAAATTTTAAGTATCCAATGAATGAAAAGGAAAAACGTGGTTTCTCTAAATCCAACTTGGAAGTATATATGGAATTCTCTAAATCCGTCATTTCAAGAGAAAATGAATGAAGCACTTTTTGACAAAAATGTAAGACATCATCCATCATTCACTAATCAATAATCAATCACTGGTTTAATTATTGGCACTTTTTAAAAAAAATAGGTTTCATTTAAAAGAAATTCAGAAATAGAAATTTTCATCTATTGTGACACGGGTTTGACACTTCAAATGTCGAATCCTATTTCATTGTTTTTTTTTTTTGGATAAAAAATTTCAATTGTTATTTTTAATTGAATATGAGTATCTTTATTTTAATTTTTTTTTTTACCTTCAATTATTTTATGTTGCGAATGATCCTTTTTTAAAAAAGGCAAAAAAAAATATTGTTGAAGTAATAACTTTTTATTTTCTTAATAGTTTATAACACATACATTTGAAAATATTTATAACTCAATAATACAAAACTATAGTCGGAGAACTTAGAATTTTCATATAAGCTTAAAAAATAAAGTTAGGTATTCATTATTCAATAGTGGTTAAGTTGATTGTATCACACAAAATATTTCAATTTGTAAGTGAAAGTAAAATTTGTTAATTTATTATGACTTACAAATTGAAATATTTATTATAAATTATATATATATATATATAAATCAAAATTTTAATTATTAAATAAATTTTAAAACTATTACTTAATAATTGGAGAGAAAACAGAAGAAGATGGTACCCCTATTGTCAAATCAACTTATTTTAAAAATTCTCTCACATTTAGACCTATTTCTGTAATTCTTTTAATAAATGGGTCCTATTTTTTTGTAAAAAGCTCTAATAATGCCTACCTCGCAAATGAGAAGGACTTGGGGAGTTGGGACCCTTCCACTCGTTTATTGTACGAATATATTCCTCAATATCTTATTTTAACTCAAAAACATATTTTCATACATTTTAATATTTCTTATGTTGTCGTTTAAAATTAATCCTTCATTCGTGTTCCAACTCTTTTTATAAGATATTTTAATTATTTTTATGTAAATTAATAAATTATTCTATTTTTTATTATATTTTTATTTATTTTAAAAATATTTAGAAAAAAAGTATTTATTATTTATTTCTTTCTCTAAAAAAAATAAAAGTGAAAAATAATATATACAATAATTTTAAAATAACAAAATATCTTATAATTAAAAATAAAAAAATATGCTTAATGCATTTTATAAAAATAGATTGAGGCCCTAAGATTTTTTGTATGACAATGATGTATAACAAAAAAATTCATTTATTAAAATGATGCATTGAGGATTTACCCGCAAAATAAGACGTTAAACAAATTAAAGATTTTGGGTAATTTCTCGGATTATGCAGTAACTGTCATAAGTACTTTAAATTCTTTGATAAAATATAATAATTATTTCTAATTGGTTCTCAAAATGATGCTGGTTCTCAAAACTAACTTTTTCAATTTTTCATAAAAACAATCTCTCAAAATATTTTTTTTTACTCTACACATAATTCTAATCGATCATATAAATAATATTTTTTTATTATTTTTTAATTATAATTATAATATCAAATAATTTATTAATTATATTTTATAATATTATTAATGATGTGAGATTTAAAATATATCAATCAGTTTTTAATTTTCAATAAAAATAATTATCGTCTAATAATAACTTCATTTAAAAATAAAACTCAATTCAAATAAATGCGATAAATGCGATGTATTTCGCATAGTATCCGACTATTTAAAAAAGTGAGATTCACTTTCACTATTTTAATAACCTCTACTATTGCCTGGCATTCATTTGTGCTTTTCTTTTCGGTGATTTTTGTGACGTGAAATTTGAGTTCCATCTACATCTAGGGGTAGTTGGCAGAAACAGACGACACTCGAACTCAGTCTCGGAGCTATAAATGCTCCGTTTTATTCAGATAAACCTCGGAGTCCCAGATTGTCCCTGCCTACCACTACCACAAACAAGATCCATAGCAGCGAAAACTTGTAGTCATGGGAAGCAATTCCACAGCAATTCTTGTACTTGTTTTCCTCTGCTTTTCTTGCCAAATGCTTGATGTTCAATCTATGGAAATGAAGGCAGGTACTACAGAATGCAAAGTAAGTGAAAGAGAAGCACTCACCAAGTTCAAAGAAAAGCTAATCGACCCTTCAAATCTTCTTTCGTCCTGGACAGAGGAAAATTGTTGTAGATGGAAAGGCATAAGTTGCAGCAATGAAACGGGCCATGTTATCAAGATTGACCTCAGAAACAAAGCCTGTATGGATGATATTTCCTTGGAAGGCCAAAATTCATCTTGTATTGGAGGCCAGATAAGTTCTTCATTGCTTGATTTGAAGTATTTGAATTACTTAGATCTTAGCATGAATGATTTTGAAACTCCAATACCAGAATTTTTAGGTTCACTTGAGATGCTAAGTTACCTGAATCTATCTACTGCAATGTTCACTGGAATGGTTCCTCCACACCTTGGAAATTTATCCAACTTACGCTATCTTGATCTCATGTCCAATCCTCTTTGGGTTTCTGATATGTTTTGGATGTCTGGACTTACTTCTCTGGAATATCTTAATATGGGGTATCTCAACCTGAGTTTAGCTGCATCTCATTGGCTCCAGGCTCTCAATTTTCTTCCTTCTTTGTCAGAGATGTATTTGCCTTCTTCTCATCTCCAAAAGTTACCTCAATCTCCACTGAATGCTCACAATTTCACATACCTTTCAGTCATAGATCTTTCAAGCAACAAGTTCAATTCCTCGATCCCTCGATGGTTCTCTAATATCAGTAGCCTAGTGTCACTTGACCTGTCATATAATGAGATTAAAGGAGACATCAGTCAATTGATTGGAGACTTGGCCAAGTGTTGCAGAAATAGCTTAGAGCAATTGTACTTGGAACAGAACAAGATAAGTGGACAATTAACAAATTTTCTTGCACTCCTAATGAGCTTAAGAGTGCTTTCTGTTTCAGAGAACTCAATATCGGGACCGATTCCAACATCCATTGGAAACTTAACCAATTTGGAGGTCATTGATGTATCCTATAATCAAATGAACGGATCAATTCCGGAGAGTATCAGCAAGCTTGCAAATTTGGAACGGTTGTCACTCTTTCAGAACAATTGGAGAGGAATTTTATCCCAGAACCACCTTCAAGGCCTTAAAAAACTTGCAGTCTTTTTTGTATCATCCACGGGCAGAAATTTAATCTTAAGCTCGAGTGATGAATGGTTACCTCCTTTTAGTCTAAAATCCATTGCAATCAAGGGTTGCAATTTGGGTCCGAAATTTCCAGCATGGGTCAAGTCTCAAAAACAGCTCTCAACCATAATCCTTATTGATGTGGGTATTTCAGATTACTTACCAAATTGGATCTGGTCATTTTCTTCAGAGCTTACAAGGTGTGATTTTTCCAACAATGAAATCAGGGGGATGCTTCCATCTAAATTGCCTCATTTGCATGATTTATTTCATCTCAATTTGGCAGGCAACTCATTTTCAGGTTCAATTCCCTCAAATATTGGTCAAACATTATCATCAGTTGCTCACCTAAATCTGTCTGCGAACAGTTTTAGTGGTCCTATTCCTCATTCGATTGGTGAAATGAAGGAATTGGACTCGCTGGACTTATCAAAAAACAAATTTTCAGGCGAGTTAGATGAAGAATGTTGGAGGAAATTAGAAAATCTAGCATATTTGGATTTGTCTATGAACAGTCTATCAGGCTCCATCCCCAGATCAATATTGTTATTGCAAAATCTGGATTATTTGATATTGAGTAACAATGACTTCTCTGGTGATATCTCTCTTTTACCTGCAAACAATGCCAGTTACTTGTCTCTACTTGACCTTGGAGGGAATCAATTTTCGGGGAAGATACCAAAATGGATTGGGGAAATGTCTTCGCTGTCAGAGTTGCGTTTACGTGACAATATGTTCAATGGCAACATTCCTGAAGAACTATGCAGTCTTGAATCTCTACACATTTTGGATATTGCATTCAACAATTTCTCAGGGCCAATCCCCGCTTGCCTTGGTAATTTAACTGCTCTGTACACCATATATCCTTATACTCCTCCATCCTCCTCAGTTGCAAATATATACATATCCCAAATGGAGGTAGTCCTGAAAGGAAGAGAAATGCTGTACTCCAACATACTAAAGCTGGTAAACGTCCTCGATTTCTCAAACAACAATTTTTCTGCCGAGATTCCTGAAGAGGTAACTAGACTTTCTGCATTGGGTGCTTTAAATCTATCAAGGAACCACCTAACCGGACATATACCAAAGGATATTGGAGCACTGAACCATCTTGAAACACTCGACCTATCGTGTAATCATCTTTCAGGTCCCATTCCTCCAAGTATGACTTCAATGACATTCTTAAATCATCTGAACTTGTCAAACAATAATCTATCTGGACCAATTCCATCAGCCAATCAGTTTCTGACCTTCAATGATCCATCCATCTTCCATGGAAACACAGAACTATGTGGAAGTCCATTGCAAAAAAAGTGTCATGCACGAACTGTTGGTGATGATCATCGGAATGAAGATCATGATGATAATGAGAAGTTTGACTTCTTTGTTAGCATGGGATTTGGATTTGTCTTTGGTTTGTGTGCTGCGCTTGGCAGCTTAGCAATATTCAGGCCATGGAGAGTGACTTTCTTTGGCCAAATTGATAATTTGATCAAGTGTCTTGATATTGCCCATCGTAGATAAATTTATTACTTTTATAATAAGTGACAAATGACAATATAGTTGATGAGCAAAAATTGTCAATGTAAAATATTTTATTGTGATTAACAAATAATTAGTTTATTGTTTTCATTTTCAGTTTTATAAAATTTATTTTCTTTTCAATTTATTGAAGCTAAAGTGTATATTAAAATTGTTTCTTTTTTTAAAAAAAACATAAAATTAAAGTGGTTAATTTTATAGGAGTTTATGATATATATTCAAACAATTGTGGAAAGTTTATTAATAAATTTATGAGATATAAAATTTTATTAATTATATTATCTATTTCTGGAAACATTATTAGTTATTTAATTGAAATTTCAATTTTCATTACTATATATTATTTGATTATAATTACTTTTTTATTACAAAAATATTATTTGTTATCTTTTGTTCAATTGTTTTACTGCAATTTCTAGGTGTTTAATTAATCATTTAATTAATTAATTATTACGTATATTAAAGAATTTATAAATTGCATTGTGTATAATAACAATAAAAAAATGTGAGATATAACATATTTTTAAAAATTATATATTTATTTTCTATATTCTCTCTCATATTTGTTTTCTCTCTTCTCTTCGAATGATAACTAAAAGTCTTTGATTTTTTAATTATAGGAATTAAAAGTCAAAAATTGCATATTTCAATATTGATATTAGTAACTAAAAAAATCAATTATTAACGTAAGGTTTTCAATAAGAATACATATGCAGAAAGTAATAATTGCATCTCTTATTTCTAAGACAAATAATTTTAGACAAATTAAAAGAAATAAGGACATTTATAATTGCATGGAAACCCATGGCCTACAAGTTTTGCCCATCTGGGAAGGGTCATTGAAGACTTCCTAATTGAAATAGGACAAGACTTGACAAATGTAAGGCATTATTCACCCGTTCATTACTCCTCCGTGCTAAACATTTTACTTCCTATTTCAATTTCAATTGTTAACAAAAAAAATTTTATTATTAGGTGCTTCATTATAATTGTTCAGTTTTTAATTTTAGTTATATTTTTACAATTATATCCTTAATATTAATAAAGATTTTGGATGAGTTGTTAACTATTTATTGAATAATACATTTTTTAAAGATAATAATATATATATATTATTTTATTTTAATCTTACTTTAAACTATGTGAATTATTATATATAATTATAATATTGATTTGGCATTAAGTTTGTCTTTTCTTATTGGTGATTTTTGTGACGTAACATTATTGGTGATATACAAGTTTTTTGTTTTTTTGTGAGAACCCTTCAAAATAAACTTCTGTGCTAAATGACACGACCAAAGACAACCACAAACACATATAATATCAGACTTGAACTCCAGATTATGCAACCACAAACAAAATCCCATAGGAATCCCAAACTGATTGAATCCCACAAAGACTTGTAGACATAGGAAGCAATTCCATTAGGAATTCTGGTACTTGCTCTCCTCTTCTTTTCTTGTCTAATGCTTGTTTTTCAATCTGAGGAAATTAATGCAAGTACTACAGACTACAAAGTATCTGAAAGAGAAGGTCCAAGAAGGTCTTCGTACAAGAAGGTCCAAATGTAATAAACTCTTCTGGTAAAAAAAGGAACAGGACAAGATACTAAAAAATTGGAAAAGGAAAATTGGAAAGTAGTGTCAAGAATCGATCCTTGCTCAATGCTTTTGTGAACATATCTGCCATTTGTCGTTAATGATGAATTTTGCATGGCGTGATGTCTTTAGTTTGAATATGTTCACCTACATAATATAATAGCAATCTATTTAACATGTTTCGTGTTCACTCGTAAAAGACAAGATTGCTAGCAATGTAAATTGCTATATAAGTGTCACAATATATAGAAGTTGCCTCATTTTGTTCAACTTGCACTCCAAAAGAAAACACATTGCCAACGGAGGATTACCGATGGAATTTGTCAAATTATCAACATAATCATTTAGTTGGCAAAAGTCTCATAGTTTTTTTAAAAAAAAAAGGGGAAAGAGACCCCTTGAAAAAAAAAGCCTCGTAGTTGATAGTCTTATTGATGATAATTTTAATTCCGCTAGTACTTACTGATGAAATACAGAGGAATCATGTTGCCTTGGTAAAATTACTAACGAAATACTAATGAACATTTTCCATAGAAAAATATATTTATTATTTTTAAAATAATTTCTTTTTTGGTTGAATTTTATGTTACCAACTGAATTTTTCTCTTGCTATTTCCATTGGTATTCCTAAAAAAATTTAAATTAAAAAACGTATGATTGTTTTAAAATAATTTTTGAGTAACCAATGAACCTAACTTGACATACATGACCCACATCCTAATAAATCGGGTCGAACTAACCCGTAAGCCCATTTGTATAATTGTCTAGAGTTTAGGTTAAGGTTGAAAGGTGCCTTTAAGACTTTGGAATGATGAGTTTTTTAATAAATTAGTTTCTTCTTGTATTGATATTGCTAAGCTCACTAAATTCAAAATATGTCTCATAGCTGCTTGGTTGCATGTGGAAGTTAATTCTAAATTTGATATTCCTTCTTTGATGTCATTGGAAGTTAATGGAGTCACCTGCAATTTGGGTTTCTCGGTGGTGACCTTTGGTATGGTCCCAAGTTTCAATAAGGAGTTTGAGAATCAATATGTTGGTTCTTCTACCTTTTCCGGTGATAATTCTGTCATGGCCTATCTATATCCCTAGCTCTTTCACAAATAAGGATTGGATATCCCCAAGAGAGCTAAGTTATGTGGGCTTCCAACTCTGATGTTGGTGGAGAGTTTTTGTGCTCGGATAGTGATCAGGTGGTTAAACTCACTCCTCCTTTTGAAGAGAATATGATTAATGATTATTGGGAAATATAAGGATCGTTTTATATTAAAATAGTTGTCACACAACTAAAGTAAAATTGAGAATAATGAAAATAAATTGGACACAAATATTTTACGTGGAAAACCCCCAAACAAATCGGGGTAAAAACCACGGGCAAATGAAAGGATTTCTTTAACTATAATTTGAGCTTAAAAACTCTTGAGATACACAACTCTTTCTCTACAAGATAACTACTAAAGCTATATCTATATTGAGAGCTAAAGAAAGAAATGAGATTGAAGAAAGATTTATCTTGGGATGGGATGAAAAATCAAAGTGATAGAGTTAGCTATTTATAGTGAAAATAGCCCGCATATTAAGAAAAAATTCATCCCTTATTTGAATGAAAATTAGGCAAATTTAGGTAGCCTAATTTTCACACCAAATGACTAATTTGATTTAGTCAAGGTAGCCAACCAAAATAATATGGTATTTGCCCAACAAGGGACTTTACCATCAACATTCTCCCACTTAAAGTCACTTGTATAATCCTTCCATTTTTGCCAAATATCAGAGTGAATCAACTCCAATATAGTTTTACTTCTAGCATTTGTACTGCTAAACTTTAATCTGTGCTGCTTACTGATAACACAATGCTCACAAAAGGGTAATGAAACCTTTTTGAGTCCTGGAAGAAGCTTTTGGTCAGCGAGAATTTTCAAACCTCGTTCTGACATGCGATTAAGTTTACGATGCCACATTATTGTTGATTTTTCGTCTAATCTTGCAATTGCAGCAAATGCTTCTTCTTTTGGTTGTGTTTCTCCTTTAAGCATGTACAAATTTGCTGCAATCTTTTCTCCTTTCATCACCACAAGTGCGCCTTTAATAATTTTCATGATCCTATCTTGAACATGGGTTTTACACTCATTACCATCTAATTGTCCCAATGACAAAAGATTTTTCTTCAGACCTTTCACATGCCGTACCTCCTGGATGGTGCGAACTGTACCATTATACATTTTTAATTTGATGGTGCCAATACCATCAATTTCCAAGGTATGATCGTTTTCCATGAACACAGAGCCTCCAGAAACAGGTTCATAATGATAAAACCATTCTCTCTGTGGGGTCATGTGCCAAGTAGCTCCTGAGTCTATAAGCCAGACATCAGTAAAACTTTTTCTGCCTTTAGCAACTATGGCTGCCTCGCTGTATAGAATTTCGCCATTTTTCGGAGTGCTTGCAATATTCCCTTGAGCATTTAATGACTCAGGGATCCTACTCTTCATTTTACTCTAACAATCTTTCTTGACGTGCCCTTTCTTGCCACAATTGTAGCACTTGATATTCTTCCTACTTTTTGATTTTGATCTACCATAATTGTAACTCCCACTAGGACCACGTTCCATTGATTTTCCTCTTGTCATTATCAAATCTTCAGCTTCCTGCGAACTTACTTGTCTGTTTTCTATATTTTTGCGTCTGGTTTCTTCTTCCAAAATAGAGGACGCAACATCATCGAAGACTAGAAGATCCGTAAGGATATTGTTCGTCAGATTGATAACAAGTTGATCATATAAATCAGGTAGACTTTGTAGTAGAATCTCCGCACGTTCAGATGTCTCTATTTTGTAACCCATAGATGTAAGTTGCAAAAATAGAGTATTCAAAGTGTTGATATGGTCAGTTACCGAAGTGAATTCTGTCATTTGAAGAGTATAAAGTCTTCTATTTAAGAAGATCTTGTTGTGCAGTGACTTAGCCTCGTACAATTTTGTTAGAATATCCCAAATTTCTTTCGCATTTTTCTTTTCTGCCACACTAGATAACACTCCGTCAGCTAGTGCTAAATGTAGATCAGCAATTGCATCGACGTCCATTTGGTTCCACTTGCTGTCGTCGGTGATTTCTGCGGGCCTACCTCCAATTGCAGCTAGACAATTGTCTTTTCTCAAAAGTGTCTTTATCTTCATTTTCCATAACGAGAAATTATTCCCGTTAAATTTCTCAACGTCGAACTTTGTCGTTGACATGATCCTCTCTTAATTTGGCTCGGATACCACTGTTGGGAAATATAAGGATCGTTTTATATTAAAATAGTTGTCACACAACTAAAGTAAAATTGAGAATAATGAAAATAAATTGGACATAAATATTTTACGTGGAAAACCTCCAAACAAATCGGGGTAAAAACTACGGGCAAATGAAAGGATTTCTTTAACTATAATTTGAACTTAAAAACTCTTGAGATACAAAACTCTTTCTCTACAAGATAGCTACTAAAGCTATATTTATATTGAGAGCTAGAGAAATAAATGAGATTGAAGAAAGATTTATCTTGGGATGGGATGAAATATCAAAGTGATAGAGTTAGCTATTTATAGTGAAAATAGCCCACATATTAAGAAAAAATTCATCCATTGTTTGAGTGAAAATTAGGCAAATTTAGATAGCCTAATTTTCACAACAAATGACTAATTTAATTTAGTCAAGATAACCAACCAAAATGATATGATATTTGCCCAACAAAGGACTTTACGATCAACAATGATTTAGTGGATGGTCTTTCAATGCCAATTCATAATTATTTTAACTCTGGGGTCGGTAAAGTCCCAAATAAGTTCCTTACATATTGATTTATCTAATAGATTTGGGCGAATGAGGGAGACACTGAAGACAATGGTGACTCTTTTTACTAATTTTGTTCACAGTGCTCGTGGTCCTACTTAGCGAAACCAAATGAGTCTAGAAGTCGTTAGCACTAATGCCAGACCTCGTTGGAATTGTATAATTTCCTTGCTTCTATGTTTTTGCCATGCACGACGTAGCTTTACTCCCTATTGGTCCAATACTGTCAACAATGAAGGGTCTTATTTGGACAACTTCCCACTCAAGCAGTCACCAGGGACTATATTATTGAAAAATGGATCATTTTGTGTAAAAGCTCCTTCATGTAGATCTTGAAATTCTATAGTTTTATAGTATTTTTAAAAGTTTTCAGGTTGGTGTTTTATAAAATCAGATACAACACTAATGTTTGCTATTTCACTAATGAATAAATGCCATTAATATAAATATATCTTTTAACTTTTAAAATCTAAAGATATAATTAATAAGAATTTCATACTATTTTTATTCATAAAAAAACTAAAATCCCATCACAGTAATCTATTAAATATATATTTTGACCTTTTGAAAAATAAAATATATAATTAATAAAAATTTCATACTATTTTTATTTTGGTGAAAAAGAAAACTAATGAAATCCAACCACAATAATCTATTCATATTCATTAGTGAAAATAGCAATCATTAGTGTTCCAACGTGAAAGCTTAAAAAAAAAAAATATACAACTTTTAAACTCCAAGATCTACATGAAGAAACTTCAGCATATATAAAAAATATATATATTCTTATCTTTATTTCTTTTTTTTTCTCTGTAGATCATTTTTAAATAAAAAAAAACAAAATTGATGGAACCCAAACTATCTTTTTAACTAATTTTATTTACAGTACTCATGGTCATCACCAGCAAAAAGATAAGGCTTCATTTTATTTACCTTTGGAGGTCGACAGAGTCTTAGACGAACTTGAAAGATAGGGATTCATATATTTAAAACAAACATATAAAATGATACATGGAAGGTTCTCTAGCTTGGCTTTGCATTAAAGCTGCTTCCTTTTATTTATTTTTCCTCTTTTAATATTTAGAAGCATACTTTGAAGACATGAAAAATGACTATTTATATAATTTTAAAGATAATAGTAAACAAAAGTTGAAAAAAGTAAAAATTTAAACAATTCCAAGTTTAAGCAACACAAAGCCAAAAAGTCCAAGGAAAATGGGTTAGGGGATTACCAAATTAGGGGTTTAGGATTTTAGTATTTAAGCAAAAGGGAAGAAAATATACCCTAAGTGAGAATTAGGGTCGACGACAATTGATGTGTTTGTATTTGGCAAGAGATGACGACAATGGTGAGATTAAAAGACAGGCAAATATTCATCCTTGCTTGTTAGTAGGTGGTTTCTGGGTATGTGTTGATTAGCAATTGTCTTCATTCTTGCTTGCTGATTTTGTTTTTCATTTTTTGTTAGGCTTTAGTATTGGTCGCTGCTAGGGATGCAATTAATATTTCGAATGACTAAAAAATACCCTAATAATATTTGTGGCCATGACAATTTTAAAAAATTAATTAACTAGGATTTAGTAAAATACTGGGCTTCTAAAATTCTGAGGTTGAGGCGTCATCCTCAACGGCCTCATAACAAAACCCGTCATACTTAAAATAAATTAAAAGTGCGCATTTAATTCTAAATAAAAGAATATGTAAAAGAGGAAAGAATAAGGGTTTACGAATAAACTTTATAATAGGAGAAATGAAAAAGAAAACATATAGAATGGGAAGAAAAGGGAGTCTACCGCTCATTTCTCTTTATTTTGAAGGGAAGAAGAGAAAAAGAAAAGGAAGTTTGGAAAATTTCTCCTCATTTATTTAGAAAGATATATATATATATATATATATATTTGTCATTGACAATAAAGGGAGAAATTAAAATTTTGAGGGGTTATGGTCGGATTGAAGAAAAATTCTAGCTTCATTTTTTGTTTAAAAATTCATCAAAATCTTTTAAATTTCTTTCATAAAAAATTTTATTGAAATTCACAAACTATTTAGGCTACGAAACCTTATGGAATCAATTGAAATTTATATTGATAATCTTTGATTGTAATGAATTTTATAAAATTTCAAATTAAAAATATGTCTGTCATAAAATTTTTAAATCTTCCAAATTCCTTGTGGAAATTGGGGGGAAAAGAAGGAAGAGAAAAGGAATAAAAAGAGAAATTGGTAAAATTTACTCCGACCCATTTCAGGAGTATATTTTACTCTTGAAACCTCTTTTAGGGTCACCGGTGGCCATCTATTGTGGTGGGTGGAACAATGAAAAAGGAGGAAGAGGAAAATAAAATATTTTAATGTGGTCCTTATCTTTAACTTATTATAACCTAGACTTGATAAAATTTAAACTAAGTTTTAAAATTAAAAAAATAAAAACCTTTAAAAGAAGTCTTGTGCAAGTCACATGACTAATGAAATTAGTCATTTAAAAGTAATAGATGAAATTTTTAGATATTTACTTTTAAAAAGTTTGAGTTTAAAGAGTGAAGAAAAAAAATTGAGGATAAAGCTTGGATTTCATAATAAATAAATAAAAATGATATTGGATAAAAAATAATTATTATAGGATGATCATTTGTTCAGTTGTAACTAATTGAATATTAAAAGTTCCACATACACATTACGCAATTTTCCATATAGAAATGTATAATTTGAGTTAAAAATAATAAGAAAAGAAGTATGTAATTTATGGAATTTAAAGAAAATTCAAATTTAAATTGAATGAGGTTTTTGGAAACCCAAAAGATTTGGTTTAGAAATCCAAACCAAATTACAAGTTTCCTTTCTAGTCAATCCAACATGTGGTTAGTCAAAATTTATCTTTATCAAGATGAGAACGTTGGGGCCATCTAGGAATTGTCTATAGACCAAAACGCAAGCCGTAGCGGAGACTATGAAAGACTACAAGTCTCGTCCATCAGTCAGGTCACATGGTGTCATTTCATTAGGAATTGAATGAAGGCCTTGACAAAAATGTATCCACTCCTTTATTGTTCCCCCTCCTCATGTTAAAAGTCGGGTATACAATTGACAAGACCTCTCTTCAAGAATATCTGTATATAACTCTAACATTTATATACATTAAGTCTATGTAAATTACTAAAGTTTATGATCCTAAATTAGTCAAAATAGAATAATTATTATAGGATTATCATTTGTTATGCTGTAGCGAATTTAATCTACAAAATATTTCAAAAAAAAATATGTTTAGTGTAAATATTTAATTTAAATAAAATTTAAATTTAAATTGAAGGAGGTTTTTGGAAAGAAATTAAACTCAGAGAATAAAGGATAATCTAATCCAAACCAAATTACAAGTTTGGTTTCTATTGAATCCAACATGTTAGCCAAAATTTTGGTATTTAATGTATCCAACGAGAATGGGATATGCAAAATGTGGTAATGCGTGGAAGTATACTTCACAAGAAGGGTCATTTCTAGAGGAAATGATAGAAAGACTAGTTTGACATTGCTCCCTCATTTTAACTCAATAACATATTTCTTACTTTTTTATTACTATTTTTACCATGTGACTTTTTTTAAAATAATAAATTATTAATTATTTGAAAATGATGAGGGAATAAAGTTTTGAGTATAATATATTAAAAATAATGAATGAGAGATAAAATATAGGAATTAGACAAAATAATTAATAAATATTGAATTTTATGTTTGAGATAATGATAGTTATTTTGCATTATGATTTCATAAATATTAATAATTTCTTAAGATATTTTTTTCCCTTATTAATTATTGACAAAGCTGATTGAAGACATTGTCAAACCTTGTTATCTTACCTATATAATAGAAGCTCAAAAGCTCAATAAGAACGAAAATGCAAGAGAGAGGAAGACAAGAGAAACATTTAAACGACATTTGAAAATATATTTTATAGAGTGTTATATGCAATGCAAACATTGTTTAAGTTGTGATTATCTTTCAAATGCATTGTTGTTATAACTATCCATGTCAAAGCTTGGTTGACATTGATTATCTATCTAATCAACACACAACTTCAAGTTGGATTCAGCTTGGTTGATGACTTGAATGGATTGGCAATCAATTTGCAATAATTAAAACATTAGATATGCAATTGATATGATACCTAAACTTTAATGATGTCTTTATTTAAATCTAAATTTCAATAGATGAAGTCTGTGTAAATCACTAATTCTTATAATCCTAAATTAGTCACCATGGTAAAATTATTATAGGATTGCTATGTGTTTAGTTGTAGCTAATTTATTACTATTACAAATTTCCGTTTAGACTTCGACCATTACAAAAATAAAATTCCAAAAAGAAAAAAAGTTCAGTTAAAAATATTTAAAAACTATGTTCAGTGTAAATATGTAATCTATCATATTTATTTATAGAAAAATAAATTTAAATTCAACGAGGTTTTTGGAAAAAAAAACAATTTGATTAGAAATCGAAACCAAATTACACGTTTGGATTCTAGTCAATTCAACACGTTGTCAATTCAACTCCTCCGTACTAAAAACTATTATTATTTTTATTGTATTAATTTATTTGAAAATATCTTATTGTAAATCAATAACAAATTTATTATTTTTATTTTAGTCTTACTTTAAACTACGTGACTTATACAATTTAATTATAATTTTAATAAATCATTAATTACTTGAAGATGATGAACGAAGAAATTTTAATTATAGTACACTACACTACAAAATAATTATGAATGACTAATTTTATATACGAGGGGATTATAGTTTATGTTGCATTATGTTTTCATAAAACTTTATCCTTCCGATGGGTCAAATATGTCCACACAATATGCAAAGGTAACTTAACAAAATAATTTGATAAGGAATTTTTAAAAAAGTATTCTTTAAAATAGATGCATTTTGTAAATATATTCCTTTGAAGAGAACTCATTTTCTAAATTTTCTCTCACATGTAAATAAAGTTGTAGACTTTTAGTCCTTATTTTTAATTTAAGAAATGAAATTTTCTTTTATACATCTCCGCCACATAAAAAATCTTATTAATTTTAAACATAACATGTACTAGCCATGAACAATCTGACTTAATGAAATAATAAATTCTATATTTTTTTAATAAAGAGTAATATTCAAGTATAATTCTATATATATATATATATATATAGAGGCAAGCGAGATTGATGTAAATATGTCTATTCTCCGAATCTATTGATTTATTTTGTATAATACTCTTTTGAAAGGTTAGATAACTAAAGCTAACTAAAAGCTAAGTAATTATGGTTAGCAAAAAATAATTTAGACCTTAAATACAATAATAACGAAACGAAATTTAAAGAGGATGATTCTAAATTTCTAATCCATATTAAGAGTAGTACATCCACAAACGACATCCCCCCTCCAAACTGATAGAACCCAACAAAGACTTGTAGACATGGGATGCAATTCCATAGCAAATCTTGTGCTTGTTTTCCTCTGCTATTTTTGCCTAATGCTTGCGGTTCAATCTAACAAAATGAATGCAAGTATTACAGAATGCAAAGAAACTGAAAGAGAAGCACTCACCAAGTTCAAAGAAAAGCTAATCGATCCTTCAAATCTTCTTTCGTCTTGGAAAGGGAAAAATTGTTGTACATGGAAAGGCATAAGTTGCAGCAAAGAATCCGGTCATGTTATCAAGATTGACCTCAGAAACAGTGCCTGTAAACATACCCCACCAGTCTTCAACTTTTGGGAACCCAGAAATTCGTCCTGTATTGGTGGCCAGATAAGTTCTTCTCTGCTAGATTTGAAGTATTTGAATTATTTAGATCTTAGCACAAATGATTTTCGGACTCCAATACCAAAATTTTTAGGTTCACTTGAGATGCTAAGTTACTTGAATCTCTCTTTTGCAACATTCACTGGCATGGTTCCCCCACATCTCGGGAACTTATCTAATTTACGATATCTTGATCTCAGGGCAGATATCACGTTCAATCCTCTTTGGGTTTCAGATATGTTTTGGATGTCTGGTCTCACTTCTCTGGAATATCTTGATATGGGGAATCTCGACCTGAGTTTAGCTGCGTCTCATTGGCTCCAGGCTCTCAATTTTCTTCCTTCTTTGTCAGAGATGTATTTGCCTTCTTCTCAACTCCAAAACTTACCTCAGTCTCCACCTTTTGCTCTCAATTTCACAACCCTTTCAGTCATGGAACTTGCAAACAATGGGTTCAACTCTTCGATCCCTCAATGGTTCTCTAATCTCAGTAGCCTTGTATCACTTGACTTGTCATTTAACGAGATTAAAGGAGACATCAATGAATTGGTTGGAGGCTTGGCAATGTGTTGCAGTAATAGCTTAGAGCTATTGGACTTGTCACAAAACAAGATGAGTGGACAGCTAACAAATTCTTTGGCACTCCTGCAGAGCTTAAGAAGGCTTTCTCTTCCAGTAAACTCAATATCGGGGCCCATTCCCACATCCATTGGAAACTTAACCAATTTGGAGTTCATTGATGTGTCTTATAATCAAATGAATGGATCAATTCCGGAGAGTCTCAAGAAGCTTGTCAATTTGGAATCGTTAGCACTCCTTCAGAACAATTGGCAAGGAATTTTATCCCAAAACCAACTCCAAGGCCTTGGAAAACTTGCAATATTTTCCATATCATCCATGGACAGAAATTTCATCTTAACCTTAAGTGATGATTGGTTAGCTCCTCATAGTCTAAAATACATTGAAATCAAGAGCTGCAGTTTGGGTCCAAAATTTCCAGCTTGGGTCAAGACTCAAAATAAACTCTCTACCATCGTCCTTACTGATGTGGGTATTTCAGATTTCTTACCAAATTGGTTCTGGTCATTTTCCACAGAGCTTAAATGGTGTGATTTTTCCAACAATGAAATTAGAGGGATGCTTCCATCTTCATTACCTCATCTGCATGATTTATTTTTTCTCAGTTTGGCAGGCAACTCATTCTCAGGTTCAATTCCCTCAAATATTGGTCAAACATTGTCATCAGTTGCTTACCTGAATCTGTCGGCAAATAGTTTCAGTGGTCCCATTCCTCATTCGATTGGTGAAATGAAGACATTAATCTCACTGGACTTGTCAAAAAACAAATTGTCAGGCAGGATAGATGGAGAATATTGGAGGAACTTAGAAAATCTACGAATTTTGGATTTGTCTATGAACAATCTATCAGGCTCCATCCCTAGATCAATGCTATTATTGCACAGGCTGAAGTATTTGATATTGAGAAACAATAACCTCTGTGGCGATATCTCTGTTTCTCTGGTAAATAATGCTAGCTTCTTGTCTCTACTTGACCTTGGAGGGAATCAATTTTCGGGGAAGATACCAAAATGGTTTGAGAAAATGGTGTTGCTGTCAGAGTTGCGATTACGTGACAACATGTTCAGTGGGAACATTCCAGAAGAACTCTGTAGTCTTCAATCTCTACACATTTTGGATATTGCATTCAACAATCTCTCAGGAGGAATTCCCGCATGCCTTGGTAATTTAACTACTTTGTATACAGTGTTTCCTTATATGCCTCCATCGCCCTTATCAGCATACAATTACATATCCGCAATGGAGCTGGTTCTAAAAGGAAGAGAATTGGTGTACACCAATACACTGGAGCTGGTAAACGTCCTCGATTTCTCAAACAACAACTTTACTGGAGAGATTCCGAAAGAAATTACTAGACTTTCTAGATTGGGTGCCTTGAATCTATCAAGGAACCATCTAACAGGACACATTCCAAAGGAGATTGGAGCATTGCGCGTTCTTGAAATGCTCGACCTATCGTGTAATCATCTCTCAGGTCCCATTCCTCCAAGTATGACTTCAATGACACTCTTAAATCATCTAAACTTGTCAAACAACAATCTATCAGGACCAATTCCATCAGCCAATCAGTTCACAACCTTCAATGATCCATCCATTTACGATGGAACACAGAACTGTGTGGAAGTCCACTGCAAACAAAGTGTGGTGCACAAACTGTTGGGGATGGAAAAGATAGAAACCCTTTGACAGATGATCATCACCATGAAGATCTTGAAGATAACGAAAAGTTTGGATTCTTTGTTAGCATGGGACTTGGATTTATTGTTGGATTTTGGGGTGCCTTTGGAAGCTTGGCAATACATAGGCCATGGAGAATTACTTTCTTTCGCCATGTCGATAGTTGGATCAATTGTCTTGATATTGCTCTTGCAAGGTAAATTCAATACTTTAAAATATTTCTCTTACAAGTTTTGTTATCCAATATTTACTCAAAACTATTCACCAAATGTTGTATCTTTTGCTTGTTTCCAGATCAAGATGGAAGACTTACAAGGTCCAAAAAGAGAAAAGAGAGGTGAATCTCCGTATCAGAGCCATTCAAGTTGTTGCATTTATGTGGAATGTATATGAAACCATTTCATCATTATAGGGATGGGATAGCTGCAGTATAGTCCTCGTATTAGAAAATTATTTATTATAGAGGGACTAAAGTTTGTATTCAATATATAAACAGTACCACTTTAACTATTGCTTAATCAATTTTTATGCTTTCAAATAAAAAACCTAGTTTTCTCAATATATATATATATATATATAAGCATAGAATTTTAAAAGGCAAATCGAAGAGATCAATTACCTATTGTTAACAACGAGTATTTAAGGATTAAAGATAAGTACAAAACTATGCATTTTTATCCCCTCCCCCCTCCCTTGGGGAACATCAACAGCGAAATAAATAGGAGAAAAGATAAAAACAAGGTTCTGTTTTTAAGTTCTATCTTTATAAATAAATAAACAATTATTTCCCTTTTACATCAATGCCTTGTAGTGGTTGTGAAGTTGAAAAAAATATATATTGTGAATTAATCTATAGTTTATGTATTTCAACTCATTTACTTTGGGGTTTTTTCTCTGATGGTTCTTTAAGTTTTTCTTTGTGATTTACATTTTATCAAAGATAAAATAAAATTTACTGGCATGGCCAGTCCAAATAAAATTAACTCTTTTTTCTCATTTTCAATTTCAACAAAAAAAAAAACTTTGTCAAAATAGTTTCTATATTCAAAATTTCCATCACATCTAAATTTTACTCCATTCGTCTGGAATTTAAATGTTCATTTTTTATTTTAGTTAAAAATTAATGAATGTCATTAACTTTTAATTAACTTACTAAATTATCATTAGCATTAATATAATAGATTGTAAAAACATGTGATAATGAAATGTAAATCTCTTAAATTAAGTTGATGAGTGAAGAAGACAATTAATTAGTGGAATATAGATCAATTAAATTAATGAGATTATTAATGACACATTAAATACAAATTTTTTTTTAAGGAAAGTGAACATTTAATTCATGACAAATTAAAATATAAATGTGGACATTCAATTAATGAAGAATGAAGTAATTTTTATCTCTAAATCAAAACCCACATAGTTCTACTTATTCACAAAAACAATATTTTTATATATATATTTAATTAAAATCAAAATATCAAATAATTTATTTATTATATTTTCTAAATTTCAAAATATTATTATATAGGACGAAAAAGTTATATCAAACTTTTTATTCTCTCCAAGAATTTTTTAATTTGAACACATAACCCCTTCTTATTTTCAAAACAAAGAAAAATTATGCAACAAATATTTTTAGAAGTTGAATCCCAATAACATTTATCATCATTATAAATAATATTATGTCCGTGCAAAATTAAATATTCATATTTTTATTTTAGTTTGAATAAAAAATATATTTATTTAAATAAAGTAAATATTTAGTTTCAAATAAACTAAAATAAAAACGTAAATATTCAATTTCAGACGAAAGTAATAATAATAAAAGAGTAAAGCTGATTATGCAAAATGAATGCATTTTTTTAAACCTTTTGAATTCAAGGAGTCTTTGCTTACAAAAATCTTCATCAAAATCGCATAAAATACAAACTATCATGTGCATATTTTTTCAAAATGCAAAGCTTATTTTTAAAAGAGGTTTTCGAATAAGTGAGTGTAGTTTGATTAGTAAAACGAATAAGTTTTTATTCAAAGGTTTGTTAAGTTTGTGAGATTTTTTTTCCCAAAAAAAAAAAAGAAGAGAAATTTTCCTATTTGATCAAATTGTTTTTAGTAACCACCCAATGATTATTTTTCTTTTCTCTAATTTTATTTTACTTCGTTTTGCCGCCTAAAGCGAAGCCCCATCCTACCCAAATGTAAGAAAATAAGAGAGAATCCGAAACCAAAACCCACTGAAAAACCTCCCCAGACGGTGGCTTTGTCCGAACGCTGACAGCCATGTCACTCTCCGCCGCCGTCCAAACCTCCCTTTTCAACCACAAGAACGGCGCAGCCACCGCCGGAATCTTGATCAAGCACCGCTTCGTCTCCTTCCTCATCTGGCAATCACTTCTCTCCACGGCTCTCCTTTTCCTTGCCAAATACTTTCTTCTTTCCCCCTTCAAATTCAGAGCCCCCACTCTTCTCTCTCTGCTCTCCTTCGTCTTCTTCCACTTTTCCCTCATTTTCTACTCCACTTCTATCTTTATCCTCTCCTCTCCTCAGCCTGGGAAGGCCGCTTCTCCTCTTGACCTTCTCCTCGGCTGTGCTCGGCTCATTTTCATCTCCTCTAGTAACGATGCAAATTTCTCCGTGGAGGCTCGGCAGGCCGTGAAACTGTCGTTGAGATTTATGCTTTTTGTGATAGTGTCTGCTTTGTCTGGGTTTGTCTTGATGGTTTCTATATGTTGGAGCTGCGGCGCGTTTGCTCAAACGAGGCCTTGGAGCGCCTTGGTTTCAATCTTAGGGTTTAGAGGGTTTATCATAGGGCTGTTGTATGGAGTGTATTATGTGTATAAGGAGAGATGGGTTTTGCAGTTTCCAATTATTCAGGTAATTTAATTTATCAAAAACTTTTAATTTGAAAGATTTTCTGGAGTAGGGTATAATATCAGTAGCAGTGCCTACCGTGTCAAACTGTCAATGATGGTACTGTTTTTATTCTTATTTAGTTCTCTACTTCATGCTTTATAGCTGTTTTTCTTCCTCTCTTAGAATACAATTTTAATCCTAGTTTTATTAACTGAAAATTTTCTGGGAATTAGTGGATTGTTTCTGATGATAGAATGAGGTTATTCGGATTCTGCAATATAAGTATGGAAAGAAAAACTGATAATGTGGAGATCATGTTTATGTTACCCTCTTCACTTATTCAGTATAGGTTTTTCTATGCATTGAATAGCAGTTGTAGTGATGGAAAATAAAAATTTGATCCTGCTGTAAGAGATGTTTGTAGAGCGAACTGGAGAATTAAACTGATAAACTCTATGCAATATTTTTTTGTTGATTTTTTTTCCTAGATGTGTGTTGCTTTTATTTGAATGGGATGTGGATTTTTCTTTAGAAAAGAAATTCCTTTGTGGATTTAGTAAGAGCTATAACAGAATATCCTACTATTGGCTGATTTTCTGGAATCATGATATGAAAGGATATGACCCTTTCTCTTAAGATTAATCATGAAGTCCCTCCATCTTGTGATTATTCTGTGTCACATTTTATGCTGCATTTCCTGAAGAAGTCAGAGACCTAAGCTGTTTTCTTGAATGCCTTTTAGTTGTTCTATTCCAGATACCTAATTTAGCTCAGTTATATAAAGAGTTGATTCCCCCTCCCCCTCTCCCTGCCCCCACACACAAAGAATGGTTGCTGCTTGTATCAGAATAGAGTTGTGCATCATGATTTTTCTTGAAAACAGAACCTTTTTTTGCTTGGGGAGGGTGTTGTGGTTATGAACTTGGATTTTATCCAGTATAACATAACATTTAACTGCTGTTTGATCTTCTGGAATCATGGTATGACTTTTTCTCAAGAATAATCATGAGGTCACTCATACTTGTGGGTAAATGGTGTCATGTTTTACCCAATATTTTCTCAAGAACTCAAGGCTTTACAATAGTTGACTTGAATGGTTTTTAAGTGTTCTATTGTGGATATCTAATCTTAACTTGGTAATATAATATCCTTAGACAAACTTATCAGGATCTTGATTGTTAAATGCCTCTCTAGCCTGAAAGCACAAATTATTATGAGTATTCTTGGTTTATAAGATTCTGCACTCAGTTTAGTAGGAAATATTTGTTTTATTTTTTTCTTTTTTGATTGACCACTGACTCATATGCTTCTTATATCTGCAGCGTCCTCTTTTCTTTAGTTTCAAAATTGGAGTTCCTTCAGCAATTAGACAAGCTTTAAAGCTTTCTGCTGCTGCTTACCTGTTTTCTTTTGTGGTGTTACTATTCCTCCGCAATGAGTACAAGAGCAAGATTACTGCAAGGAATTTTATTGCTCAGCAGATCATCTTCTACATTGGAAACTTCGTGATGTTCCTGTGCTGGGAGTTGATTCATCATTTGCATCAGGTTATGTCCTCAATGTTCTTTTCCCTCTACAAGTTTTCTATTGTCATTAGCAAACTGTTATATATCATGCTCTTTACATTATTATTTGGTTAATACGTACAAATGATATTGACTTGACTGTACAGGTACTACATACTAAAAGGTTTGCATTTGCACCTCCAAAAGGATCAGCAGCGGCAGAAACAAATCCAAGTGAATCCCTTCTTACTGCACTGGAGGAGAGCACGCCCCATTCTCTTCTGCAGTATCTGGCATATCTTGACCTGTGTATGGTCTGCGAAAGAAATGTTGATACCTGGCGCCGAGCTGCATTCTATGAAGAAACTGGCGAGACTTACAAAAGAGTTGTGGCTGTGTCCTTGAGGCCGTTGGAACTGTTCACAATGAAGCTAAGTGAAGGTCTAGAAAGTTCTTCCATTGGAAAAACCTTCCAGCTATCTGATCAGTTGAGATCCCCAACAGACTTGCTAATAAACAAAAAACTAAACGAATTAAACTATAACTTCCAGGTACATATTTCATTTCCGGTCATCATGCCATTACTACAGAATATCAATGGTTCCCATCCCCTTTCTGCTTTGTGCAGTTTCAGCATTTTGAACTGGCGTTATGTCATAACTGGAATGTATAGTTAGATTGGAGTTTATCAGGATGTATTAGTAAATATACGTAGGGCAAAATAATCTTACGCTCAATAAATACTCTCTGTGATGTCTGGATTGAGAACAGAAATAGTTGAATTTAAATTGGTGGTGCTCTTAACTGTTTTTCCCTAGGTTGCACTACTCCAGGGTGCTTTCCAAATCAGCATTAGCTGATCAGTTCGGTATTTTCTTTACAAGTATATCTTTATTTACATAATCTGGAGGTATAACTAATATGAATATAACTGATGCTCACCATTTCACTATAAGGAGTCTCTCCTATCTTCTTAGACAGTTAGAGCAGGTGGACAGTGCTGATTTTACATTGAATATTTGCAAAGAATTTCAATAGTCTTGAATTATTCTACTTGTTAATTTAGGATTTTTGAGCTGTTTAGTCCCTAAAGTTACTCCTTTTTGGAAGTCTGAACAGGTTAGAATGTTACGAGTGAAGAATTCTATATATTTCAACCTCTCTAGCTTTGTGACATCAGTTTATAGATTTGACAATTAACAAAGGGTGTCTTTGACTTCATGTTTTTTCTAAAGATCATAGGGCTTGTTAAATTATGGCCTAATGTAGGTTTTTTGAAATTCTATGTGTACCTCAGAGACTATGCTGCAGTACCATTTGGAACACCCTGTGTATTGTGATAGTTTCCTTCTACGGTGTGTACCTCAGTAGACAAACATTCGATAATTATAAATGGTTTGTCTCCAAGCTTCAAGGGGGACAGTAGAAATTAATTAATGGGGCCTCAAACTGTTCCTATATTTTATATTCTTTTTTAATGATAGCATGGATATGTGATATGTCATATTTGCACTAAAACACCAAGCCAGAATATCCCAGACTTTGTTTGGTTATTCAACTCAGCAATGACAATTTGAGTAATGTACATATATGTTATGTTGTATTTTCTGAAGATTCTTTCTGGAACTTGGTGAAATGGGCTTATGAAAATTTTGGAATTAATATTCATTTTTCTCTCAAGACGTCCTCTGCAAAATGATTCAGTTGAGAGAGATACAAAAAGGAAAAAGAAAATATTAACTGACTTCGAGCTTTTTATGAAACTTGAATTTGATGCTAATATCATGGCATTGCCTACAAAGTTGATCATCTTTTGTGAAGCAGAAACTCCATATCTACCTGGTTCAGGATTTGTAACTTTCTTGAAATAACTAATTGAACTCTTAAATTGTTTGCAGGTTTGTGCTTGGTGTGCGCGGATTGTAGCTTCAGTGACTGCAAGTTCACATAATGAGGATCGATTTGGTGTCGCTCAGTTGTCTGGCAGCAATACTGCTGTCATTTCAACATTGTTGTCTGCTTTACTGGTAGTTGAAACTTTGATGGGGAAGAAAACTAACTTACAGTATCCATATAGTGGTACGAGTCCTGCTGCAATAAGATGGGCCCCAATAGCTGGAACTAGAGATTCAACTGTGGGTTTCGGTGGGAGGAGAAGAAATAGTCATCCATTGTATACAAAAGCGTATGCAATGGCTGATATTTTGAGAACTTCAATTTACTTAATTGTGTCTGCTTTCCACAATGAAATGCAAGGAAGCGCAAAAGCTGGGCATCTTGAGAAAGATTGGATCAGTAATGCTAAGGTTTTGTACGGCACACATGAGCTTCTGTCGCAGAAATTGCAGCTTTTTCTGGAATTCAGAGCTTGCTAATGAAATTGTTTAACTACGCTTCTTTTTGTTTGAAAAAATGATTTTCTCAAGGTTTTTAAATGCGCTGGAATTCCTTCAACAGTAAGAAATGGATTGTCTGTTCAAATTTTCCATTTCAGTGGATGAGTATCATTAAGGAGGATTGAAAGCTTGCATACAGGAGAGGAAAATTTCATCCTTTTATGTAAGGATTCATTGTAAGAAAATTTTGAGGTAGTTCACTTTTCGGCTGCTGCAGTTCTTGAACAGTTGGCTGTTAGTAGCAAGATACAAATATCAATCTTGTATTGCAGCTTTTAGCACTTTCAACAAGAGTGAAAAATGATTGGGTTTCTGGAGGATGTGAAGATGCTATTTCAGTTTTCTTTGCGTAATTTTGTTTATGGATAGTTGCCTAAGCAAATTTGAGCCTATGAAACCACAGCACTTAGATCAGTTGATGTATGCATCTCTATGCTGTACAAATCTACATTCTTCTGGTATACAAATATGTTTCAATTTATTCGAAATTCTGTAAATGTTTGAAGTAATTTAAAATGACTGTTCACTTTTTTTTTTGAAATTTAACATTCTTTCTATCATTTTACCACTAGTCTTAGTGAAATTGCTACAGGGAAATATATATCTGAGGCAAGAGCGAGATATCATAATATTTAAAAGAAATTAAATGCAAAAACTCTTTCGGAAAATGAAGATGAAATATGTCTACCAAAGCAGATTTTATTAATATAGTTCCAATGAAATTCAACTTCATGTTATTCCAGTTTATTATGGTCCTTCCCTAATGAAGAAGGTTGGATCATCTCCCCTTCTCCTGCTGCTGTAGCCAGTGGTCCTGGTTTCTTACTCTCATGTCATGTGTCTTTTCTTATTCACGTGTCATCATGTATCTTTTTTTCTTTTCTTTTCTTTTTTTATGAAAAAGCCATCATTCATTAAAATTTTCAGAAACCAAATTACAAGAAGGGGATGTATCATCCTCAAGGTCACACCAAATTTCCCTAGGCAAGGTAGATGGTGAAACAAAACCAAAGTTTGAGATCTAGTCCATTGAACAATGTTATGAGCAGCTCTATTACAATGTTTAGGGATATAATTTAGGGACTAACATAGTTATCCAACATAACACATTTAGCACGATTAGTAAGATGCTTATTCTGCTAAATTTCATAATCTTGCAGCCTTTTTGTAGTTAATATAACTCCCAAGGCATCAACCTCAAAAAACACATTTTTATACCCCTTGCTAGCCGCCACTTGAAGGCCATGAATAAGAGCCAAGGCCTGCATAGGCATCCCTGGCATCCACTTTTTCCATCCAAGCACAAAGTATCAGTCCATCAGAATTTCTGATTAAGCCACCAATATAAGCACTAGTAGTAGTCAAATCAAATGCAGCATCGAAATTGAGTTTAAAATAACCCAAGATTGGGGGGGACCACCTAATCTTACATGGTTTCATAGTAGCCAAATCTGTTCTAAGCAAACAGCTAAGTAGTAAAGGATTTCCTCCCTACCAACAGAATTCAAGGGAAGAGAACTAGCAGGGTCAAGAAACAAATCTAGCCAATCAGAAAAAGACAGGTGAGTAAATTGGTCCAACCTCAACTGCCACTTGGAAGTAAACCAAATCTGTTGGGAAAATGGACAGTGGATGAAAAGGTGTTCCAATGATTCCTCTTGGTGATTACAGAAATAGCAATGGTTATGATGAATATCAAATATCTGAGATAACCTGCTTGCAGTAGGAAGGATATTGGATAGAAGTTTCCACAGCAAATGTTTGTGACATCCATGCAAGTTAGTCTGCCAGAGTCTTTTCCACATGAGCCAGAGATATATTGGAGTTGGAAGCAAAGGTCTGTTGATGCATCATTCTATAGGTAGATTTGGCTGAAAACTTCCTTGACTTGGAGGGAATCCAAATCCACCTTTCGTGTTCCAAAGAGTTTAGAATAACAATATCCAAAATTGCCTTAGCAATATGGGGAGGGGGGGGGGGGGAAGAGATTATAGACCAAAACATTAATATCCCGTATCATAAGTTCTTTAACCATGCTAAGTAAAACAGGAGTTCTTAATTGACTTGGCGGGCAGAAATCTTCAATAGACGGAATCCAAGGATCCTCCCATATTCTAGCATTTGAATTAGTCCCTGGAAGGAGGCAAGCCCCTTGCTTGAGGAGGTGCCTAGTCTTCCAAATACTCATCCAAATCCAAGAAGCATCATTTGGACATTTATCAATTTCCCAAATCCTCATCCCATTCATATATTTTGCTCTCAACATTTTAACCCAAAGAAGAGATGGTTGGGAAATCAGTAGCCAAGCCAATTTAACAGTCATCACCACATTAGTATCCTTCAACATGCGAAAACCTAAGCCACCAGTTTGCTTAGGCTTACAGATAGCATTCCACCCTTTCAAATATAAATGTTTTTCCCCATCTTTTTTGTGCCCCCACCAAAAATCCCTCCAGATGAAATCCAATTTCTGGTTGATAGAATCAGGAAGCATTACTAATTGCATAGGGTAAATGGGAATTGATTGCTCTGCATGTTTAATTAGAACCCCTCTACCAGCTTGAGATAGGAGCCTGCATTTCCAGCCACTAAGTTTCTTACCCATATTTTCAATTAAAAAATAGAAAGCTACCTTCTTGGAAAAGCCCGTGCAGAATGGAAGACCAAGATAAGATTGACTATGGTTGCAATGTTTCATGCCAAGCATGATGCAAATAATATTACTAAGCCCATGTGAAACATTATTGCTGAAATGAATGGAAGATTTTCCAAAATTTATTTCCTGGCCAGTCCACTTGCAAAACAAGTTGAGACAAGTCTTAATGTCCTCTGCTTCATTCAAATTAGCCTGGCAAAAGATGACAAGATCATCTGCAAACATAAGATGTGAGATAGTAGAGCTTTCTCTGCAAACTTTAACCCCATGAATCTTGCCTCAGTTTCAGTTTTATGTAGCAATCTCGAAAGGATGTCAAAGAGAATTATAAAGAGTGCAAGGGAGAGGGGATCTCCTTGTCGAATCCATCTTGGAGATATCTTAGCAGTTGGAGCACCATTGACCAAGCATGAAAATTCCACAGAGGATATGCAGCTGTTAATTATGTCAATAAATTTTCCACAAAAACCATGAGCTTTCAAGATAGCCAACAAAGGTTTCCATTTAACACGATCAAATGCCTTAGCCATGTCAATCTTAATCGCCATAAAACCAAACTTGCCTTTTTTTCTATTAAAATAATTCATGATTTCATGGCAAACAATAGAATCGTTAACAACGGAACGATTAGGCACAAAGGAGTTTTGAGGAGATATGATGTCATCCAAGTGGATATGCAATCTATTAGCTAGAATTTTGGAAATCACTTTGCAGCTAACATTGCAAAGGGATATGGGCCGAAATTGGTCCACTTGGCATGCATGGGAGACTTTGGGTATAAGGGCAATGAACGCATTGTTTAAGAAGCTCGTTTGAGCTAAAGAAAGATTGCACCACTTTAATCAAGTCCTCACAAACAGTAGGCCAAAAAGATTTATAAAAGAGTGCAGATAGTCCGTCAGGACCAGGACTTTTATCATTACCCATGCTCAGGCGAAAGGAAACGGTTAACCGCTGGAAGTGACAGGGTAGATTGTGATTGCTCAGTATTGTTTTCAAGAGGAGTCAATGGTAATTTTGTTGACTCAGTGAGCTGGGTCTGAGTACTCAGTGCTAGTCCAGTTTGCGATACAGCCGAAGATGGAGGGTAGCAGTCGCAGTGTGATGTTTATGAAAGTGGGTATCCTTATTGCTAGCAAAAGGAAATGTAGAGGGCCTCAGCCAGGGTCCGAAAGCTTCCAATGAGTGGAGTATGAGTGACCAAGAAGTCCACAACAGTAACATACGTCTCCAAGTCTTTCATAATTAGCTGCAACCCAAGTTTTCGAACCATCATCTCTATCAAGGAAGAAACCTGTAATAAGGGGCTTCATAACATTTATACCAACCCGAATACGGATGAACATGTGAAACAGCAAAGGGTTGAAGATACGTTTGTTAACTTCCAAAAGCCTTCCAAACAGGTATCCCATGGCTTTTGCATTCTCCAAGTTAGCTTTTCTTGGGGGAAGATTATGGATTTGGATCCAAGTTTTGAGAATGACATGTGTGCCTTTAACTGTCCAGGGACCACCATTGATGACTTTGTCTCTAGAAATGATGTCTGCGAATGAGCACAATACCATGTTTTGTTCCAACTGAGAATTTAACCAAATCACCCGTACCCCAAGCAGATGCTAGGATACCAACAATGATTCTGTAGTTAATACGTTTATTGGTGAAAATCTTAGCTATCGCATTAAAGGAACCTTGGGTGGACTGTGGACCAATATTGTCAATGAGCTTAATGGATGCCATAAAAATAAAATGGAAAGAGGGTAGAAGTGGGGTAAACTAGAGATGGGGAAGGCCAAAAGTGGATAGGAGAAAATAAAACATTGGGATTGTGAGATGATGAATTAGGTGAAAAAAACTCAGATGTTAATGGAATGAGACAAAGGCTTGAACAATGAAAAGATATAAAAGATAAAAGAATTCAAACCAAGAACAAGTAAAACTATTCATGACCAGGCTCCTAGAGAGGGATAAAAAAAAAGCACTACAAGACAGAAAAAAATAACAGACATTTTTTTTTTTATTAAAATTGTGTTATCAAATTCAAATTCAAATTAATAAGACCTTTTATTCATATATTGATGCATTGTTATTTTTTTTTCAAAGTTGTCTTACTAAATTTTAAAAAAAATTAAAAAATGCAGTTTAAATTGACAATTTATCAATTAATGAACCTTCAAATAAACAAATCAAAACTAGAAAATAAAAAATTATCAATTCATGAACTCTTAAAACTTGTAAATCGAGTCAATAATTTTTTATTCGTAAAACAGAAGCGGATGCACGGTGATCACCCCATGTGTCCATGTATAATATGAAGAAATCGTACTCTTTGCCACATAAGTTCTTATGAGAATTAATTGTTAGGGAAAAGGACACTGGTAACATTCCCCTCAATAAGCAACGTATTAACAGAAAAAAATTAGGTCAGATAATGAGTTGTTTTATAGTAACAAGAAGAGAATTTAACAGGCATAATGACAAAAACAATAAAAACTTTGTATGGAAATGCATCGAATAGAAAGTTTCACAAGCAAGGATCTATGAACAAGTGAAATTATAAACTAAGAAACCAATCTCATCTCTGTTACAAAATTATAGCATCAAATTGAGCATTATGTTCTAACTGAACACAGATTTGGTGTTCTTTTCAACTTCATTTTGATAATCTAGTAGTTGCACTCAGAATAGTGTACTAAACTGTCTAGGGTTGGATGCATGACACAGATGGTAAAAGCTTCTGAGCATCATTTGTGAACTCCTGCAGTCCATCTGAGAGGGGCCAAACAGACACTGGCACTTGTAACAGTCCCTAAGAGCAGAAAAGAGTGTCAAGGATGAGCTAAATAGAGTAATTATTTTGGAGTGAAAATAAACTAGAACCTGAAACCAAAAGTACAGTTTTCAATATCGGCTATCAGATCTTATTATAAATAGAAGCACAAAACACTCGCTATTAACTGCTAATACCATGAGTAAAGGTTGTACTGGAAATGTTTGAGTCTACTTAGCAAGTTTCTCTGGTAAGAATTTAATCACTGTAAAGATGGCAGAGGTTTGCTTGCTGATGATTATATTGGTAAGTCTCCAAGCAGAGGTGTAAGGAGTCACAAAGCAACCACATTTTAGAACATTTCGCATATTCATGAGCAGAAATCAACAGATTAAGCTATGCACCAAGAAAAAAAGAAACACCTTGTTGATTGTATTTAATGACTTAGATACAATAGATTACAAGAAGTGCCTATATATATAGGCTTACACAAGCACACAAATGTAGAAAAAACAACCCTCATAGCAGTCATGTTTGGCTGCCAAACATAGCAGCCATTTTAGGCTGCCTAACTTAATTTAATACTCAACACTCCCCCTCAAGCTGGAGCATATAGATCAAATGCTCCAAGCTTGCTACAAATGTATTCAATCCTAGGTCCTCTCAAAGATTTAGTAAAGACATCAGCAAGTTGGTCATTTGATCCAATGAAAGTAGTAACAATATCCCCAGAAGCAACCTTTTCACGTATGAAGTGACAATCAACTTCAATATGTTTAGTCCTCTCATGAAAGACAGGATTAGATGCAATGTGCAAAGCAGCTTGATTATCACAAACTAATCTCATAGAGTTGAGTTTACAGAACTTGAGCTCCGTGAGAAGATGCTTCACCCAAATAAGTTCGCACGTCCCAAGAGCCATTGCTCGGTATTCAGCTTCTGCACTTGAACGAGCTACCACATCTTGTTTTTTACTTTTCCATGACACAAGATTTCTCCCAAACAAGATACAATAACCAGATGTTGATCTTCTATCCCAATGACAGCCAGCCCAGTCTGCATCTGTATAGCCAACAATTTCTGTATTTCCATGATTCTTATAAAGTAAGCCTGTACCTGGAGACCTTTTAATATACTTTAAAATTCTGGTTGTTGCTTCCCAATGACTTTCACATGGTGCTTGCAAAAACTGGCTAACCACACTAACTGCAAATGAGATATCAGGACGAGTGACTGTCAGATAAAGTAACTTGCCAACTAACCTTCGGTATCTTCCTAGATCAGATAAAGGCTCCCCCTGTCCTGGAAGAAGTTTGACATTAGGATCCATGGGTGTGTCAACAGGTTTGCAATCTGTCATACCTGTTTCTTCAAGTATATCCAAGGCATACTTTCTTTGAGAAACATAAATCCCTTGTTGTGATTGAGCAACTTCTATACCAAGAAAATACTTTAAATTTCCAAGGTCTTTAGTCTCAAAGTATTGAAATAAATGTTCCTTAAGTTGACTTATACCCTCTGTGTCATCTCCAGTGATAACAATGTCATCAACATAAACTACCAAATAGATGCTTTTTCCTGATAAATGTCTGAAAAATACAGAATGATCAACCTTGCTTCTAGTCATACCGAACTGTTGAACAACTCCACTGAACCTGCCAAACCAAGCACGGGGAGATTGTTTCAAACCATAGAGGGAACGCTTAAGGCGACATACTAAGTTCCTTCCTGTTTTAGCTACGAAACCTGGAGGTTGTTCCATGTATACTTCTTCGTTCAGGTCACCATGTAGGAAGGCATTCTTGATATCCAATTGATGCAATGACCATTGACGAGTGGCTGCCATTGACAGGAAAATACGCACAGAGGCAATTTTGGCCACAGGTGAAAAAGTATCAGTGTAGTCAACACCAAATACCTGCGTATAACCTTTAGCAACAAGTCGAGCTTTAAGTCTGTCCACTTGTCCATCTGGGCCAACTTTGACATTATACACCCATCTGCAACCAACTACTGCTTTGCCAAGAGGTAGAGGTACCAACTCCCAAGTTCCTGAAGAATCAAGAGCTTCCATTTCATCAGCCATAGCCTGCCTCCAGTCTGGTTGAGATAAGGCATCATGAACATTCTTAGGGACAGAAACAGAAGATAAATGGGAAATAAAAGCACAATAGGATGGAGAAAGACGCTTTTGTGAGAGAAAATTATAGATGGGATAAGGGTTTCGAGTAGACCTGGTACCTATGCGGTTGGCAATAGGTGAATCTTGGACCGAGTCAGAAGGATCCGACGGCATAGGACATGAATCAACTGGACGTTCATGATCTTCTTGTGAACTACGTAACTGACGAATGCGACGCTGATATATGTGTGGGAAAGGTGACATAAGTTGTTCCTCTTGGATTTGGGGCAAAGACTCAGGAGGAAGTGAAGTGAGTGCTTCTTCAGGTACCATATGAGATGATGACTCAGAGAAGGTAGGAACAGGAAGTATTTCTGCAGTCCCAGTGGGTGTCCCAGTGAAGTCGGACTCGGCAATAGTAGTTAAAGAAAAGAAGGGTGATGACTCAAAAAAGGTAACATCAAAAGATGTGTAAAAACGATGAGTCTTAGGACAATAACACCGAAAGCCCTTTTGAAGACGAGAATATCCAATAAAAACACATTTTATTGCTTTGGGATCGAGTTTATCTCGTCCAGGAGTAGTGTCATGAACAAAACTGGTACACCCAAAGACCCTTAGCGGAAGCTTATGAAGAGGTTCTTGTGGGAGTAAAACACTAAGTGGAATTTTTCCTTGTAAGACAGAAGAGGGCATTCGGTTTATGAGGTAGCAAGAGTGAAGTATAGCATCTCCCCAAAATCTTTTAGGAATCTTTTGATGGATAAGTAAAGTGCGGGCTGTTTCGACAAGATGTCGATTCTTCCTCTCAGCAATTCCATTTTGTTGTGGAGTTCTAGCACATGAAGATTCATGAAGAATGCCATGTGAGGAGAAGAAAGTAGTGAATGGATCAGAAAAGTACTCTTTTGCATTATCACTACGCATGATTTTTATGGAAACTCCAAACTGAGTTTTTATTTCATTATAGAATGTTTGGAATACATCAAAAAGCTCAAAACGATTTTTCATCAAAAAGACCCAAGTGCAACGAGAAAAATCATCTATAAAGGTAATAAAATACCGATAGCCAAGAATAGAAGGAATACGACATGGCCCCCAAACATCAGAGTGAACTAAAGAAAATGGGGTAGTAGTTCGCCTATCAACCCTACCGGGATATGAAGCTCTGGAATGTTTCCCAAGTTGGCATGACTCACATTCAAGAGATTTTAAATTTGACAGATCGGGAAGGATTTGACGCATTTTATTAAGACTCGGGTGCCCCAAACGGTAATGGGCAAGAAGAGGAGAAACAGTAGCGGTGAGCGCAGCTTTGGAACATAAGAAGAGGTAAAGTCCTTTTGATTCATATCCCATACCAATGGTCTCCTTCGTGTGTCGGTCCTGCACAAGTACCGAATTAGAAGAGAAAGTGACACAACAGTTAAGAGACTGAGTAAGTTGGTAAACGGAAATTAAATTGAAGGGACATCCAGGAATATACAGCACATTAGATAAGGATAAAGAAGGAAGAAGAGTAACATTCCCAATGCCTTTTGCAGCACCTATTGATCCATCGCCAAATGTAACTGATGGAAGGGAATTAGAATATGTAATGTGAGAGAAAAGATCAGGATTACCAGAAAGATGATCAGTGGCTCCGGAATCAAAAATCCACATAGAGTTAGACTGGGAAGCAAGAGCGGTATGCGATGCTTCAGGAGTGACAAAGGTCCTAGCAGCCTTGAGTCGTAGAAACTCTTGATACTCGGTGTTTGAGATAGTAGTGTGTGTATTAGGGGCATCTGAATTGACTTGTACCACATTAGCCACTATTGGCTTGCCATGAAGTGCCCAACATTCTTCCTTTGTGTGCCCCGGTTTGTTACAATGATCACAAAATCGGAATGGACCACGGCCACCCCAACCATTACCATGACCACCTCGACCATTACCACGACCATCTCGACCTCCTCGATAACTTCCTCGACCTCTTCCTCTGTTATTGTCTCGGTAATGTTGAGTTTGAAAGGTAAGAGCAGAGTGCTCGATTGTGGAGGAGGGTGTAATTTCTTTGGAAACAAAAGAAACTTGTAGAAGTCTTTTAAACATGTCTTTAGTACTCGGTACAGTTCCTTCGCCGAGAATTCCATTACAAACTTGTTTATAATCTGACTCAAGCTTTGCAAGAGTAAAGACAACAAAAAACTTGTCACGTTGAGCAAGTTGGTCTGCCGGTGATCCTCCAATGGGCAAGAGTTTGTTGAATTCTGACATGAACCCTTGAATTTTGCCTAAAAATTTTTCCATTGACATATCTGACTTCTTGATATTCACCATTTCACTAATAATGGAATAAAAACGAGAGATGTCATTTGTATATAGTGATTGTGCGTGTTCCCATACGGATGCACAGGTCATGAAGGGACGGAACATAGGAACTAACTCAGGTGAAAGAGACTGCCATAGAAGACTGCATAATTGGGCATCAATTCTTTCCCACACATCTCTTTCATAGTGAATTTTCTCAGAATTTATAGTCAAATGATCAACTACCCCTTGTCCCATAAACCACAGTTTCACAACAGAAGACCACTCTTGATAATTTTGGGACCCTATCAACTTATCATGAGTGATAACAACATTACCAGATAAATTTGGCACATAAACTTTTGGTTGAATAGATTGAGATTGGGAAATGGGGTTCAATATTTCTTCTTCAGCCATGACTTGTATTTTGTTCCTAATACTAAGGTTGTATATTGCTTATCGAGACCAATTGGAGATAAGAAACAATTGCAGCAAAAAGTTCTTAATACCCAAGAGAACAAATGTGACCCATTTCAAAAATCAAAGGTGAAACTGATAAATAACACCTGTAATGGATCAAGCAGAATCTGGAGAAGCTCGAGGGAGAAGCGGCGCAGCGTTCCGACCGCTGCAGGTGGCGCGTGAGGCTCACGCGCCGGAGAGTGAGGCGGCGTGTGGCGGCGCGTGGCGGCAGCTTCTGGCTGCCGGACTTCGGGTGATGTTCTGAGAGGTTGAGGCGCGCCTAATGATGATGTAAGACAGACAGAAAAATAGAATGGAGAATAGAAACTGAATTTAGATTGAAAAAGCTGGAATTTGAAACTTGAAGAAGCTGACAAGTTTCTGTGGCTGTGGCTGCAGGGGAGGATATCCAGGTGATTGAAAATGTGAAGTTACTGGAGGAGCAGGTTGGCAGCTGGAGCTGCAGGGGAGGATAGGCAGGACCTTGAGAATATGGTGCTGGAGCTGGAGGAAGAGGTTGGCAGCTGATGATGATTGAGGAGAAGGATAAACTGATGCTGAATTTGGCCCTGAATTTGGAGGGTTGAGACTTCTTGAAACAAATTCCAGAAATGTTCTAATACTTCAAATGAACCTTTCAGATTATCAGAAAGGTTCAGGCCACAAGAAAAGAGGCTCTGATACCATGTTGATTGTATTTAATGACTTAGATACAATAGATTACAAGAAGTGCCTATATATATAGGCTTACACAAGCACACAAATGTAGAAAAAACAACCCTCATAGCAGCCATGTTTGGCTGCCAAACATAGCAGCCATTTTAGGCTGCCTAACTTAATTTAATACTCAACACACCTAATACAGTCATTAAAGCATTTTTGCATCATCAAAAGAATAAGAAAAGACCTGGTATAGGCCTATATGCACTTATGACAAGAAAATTTTTCGCCTCATCAAAAGAATAAGAAAAGACCTGGTGTAGGTCTATATATGCACTTATGACAAGAACATAGAGTAACACTGATTCTTCATTTCTTGATTGCACTAGAATCTATGCTAATAGGTTCACATAAAATGGTAGAAAATAACTAAAATTCAGAAAATTTCCATGAAATAAACAAAAGTAACAAATGTATCAATTTTTGGCAAACTCTCAATAACATTTTATCATAGTTCAAAGAAATGTATAGAAGTTAAACCATCTTCTCCAGATGTAGGGATTTCCCAGACTACATCAGCATATGCCCAAACTTGCATCAATTCCAAGTCAAGTATTTCCTAGGATTTATTCACGGTTTCTAGAGCTTTTTTTTTTATATCGTAAAAATTGTTTTTTCTAAGATGTTTTATGAATTAACTTTTTTATTTTCAATACCATCCATCAATAAGCAAAAACTACAGTAAAATGCATCCCCAAGGTAACTTTTTAAAACAGCCTTCTTCGATCTCTTTAAACTAAAATCAGGGGGGAAAAACAATAGAGAAAAGCTTAACACAAAATTTTTATATATAAAAAAATAAATTTTAAAAAAAAACTAAAAGCTTGTTATTGTTAAGCAACGAAAAGCAGGGCCCTAGACTGATAATTTGGTCAAAGCATTTCTTAGAAGACAAAGCAGATAATAAGTAAAAATGGATCTGCTGATAAGAATTGAAAATATAAGGATCTCTGAAAAGTTAAGAAACCAGAAATTCTTTGTAGAATATATGAACAAGTGTATACCTTTCCAACCTCGTGATCACAGCGAATATTGTGGTCATTTTCCAGCAAGCAAATTAATAGAATGCCATGAGCAGTTCTCACGTCCACTGAGGTCACCCGTCATGCATAGCCAAAAAGGCCACTTAGCTACCAATAGAAACCCTATCACAAAGTGGAGTCATGAGCTGCATTTGAGTTCTTTCCTTTCAGTCACCAACGAGCAAGGAACAGCCTCAAAATGCAAACTTCTCCACTTTTTTTCTTGCTTGTAGATACATCAATCCCACTGTTTGATTCAACGAGCAATGTTGACTCCTTAACATGCTACAATCTAAGATAATGCTTGAACACAACTTTTGTTAACTGAATATGAGCCAGGATTTACATGATTTTAATCTATCCACATCTAAGAGAAGTAGCTTCACTTATATGTATTCAACTAAAGGAAGTCAGTCCTCCTGTATTATGATGGTTATCCTAACTTAACCCTGAACTCCAATAACCCCATTCCTAGGCCAAAGCAAAGCATAGCAGAGTGAGAGACAGACAGACAGCTGACAATTCCTATTCTCAAAATTATATCAAATAAGAAGACATAAGGTTCCAACTAATTTTCATGTGAGATGGCATCGATGCCACAAAGCGAAGGATATCTGGCTTTGAACCTTCCTCAGGAATTGAATGACGCATATTATATTTTCCAGAATGATACTCGAGAAATTTTTCAACATTTGGAAGTACAATCTCTCTAAAATGCAAATGAAGCAAGGGCACCTTAGATAAGACACTGCCTTTCTGAACATCCAAACCTTCTGGTCTCCGCATTCTGTAAGGTTCTCTACTGTTTGGCTCAAGATCAATTCTAGGCATTTGCTTCCACTTCCGATGCACAGACCAGCCATATTTAAAATCACCCACAATCGGAGTGCCAAGGGCTTCAGCACAATGTACACGTAGCTGTTAAAAATAGCGTGAAACAGGAAACAGAGTTACCAAGGGATTACTAAGCTGCACAAGTTATATTGCCACAGAAACATCCCATCTAGAGCTGCTCTTTTACAGTTTCAGACAAAATGTGAATGATCATGTTGACATTGACATTGAATAAAAATGAAAATTGCAGCACAACTGCACAGAAGTCTTCAAAATGAATGCAGCATGATACAAGAGGAACCAAAATGCAATAGAATTCGTCAAGATTTTAGTTGGAGAGTTTCTTTGTGAGAAGAGATATCCTTCAGGATCCAAAATTTTCGATAACCAAACTACTTTGAAAGGTTTTATACTCATTTATATACTAGCAAAGAGTATACTACTCATCCAATATGGCTTTAGTATCCTAAATTGCTTAAAAGTCCATGCGAGTGATTTCATTCTGTCAAGAAAGAAACAAAAGAACTCTTCTATTTCTAAAAGTATATACAAAAATATGCAGCTCAGGATAGGATCACAATATGCCAACTGAAGCCAAAAGCGACTCTCAAACTCATGAGAGATAAGGTAAAGAAATTTGGAAAAAGATTTTAAGAGCCTATGTTAGTGTGTCCAAAAGAAGATAAACAAATAGCATCATTTCTACGGTAGTCATTGTGATTTGAAGCAAGCATTCAATAAGAGCAGACTATGGCCAGCTAGAAAACAAAGACGTTTAAACAAGTATCAACTTGACCCTAGAGAAAGGAACTAAACCATTTCTGCAGAAAAAACACAAATGAGAGACAAAAAATCACCTAGCATCAATCTGAGTGAGGTGCAATGAACTCAAATATATCTACAATACTAAGTACATGTGTGTTAGTGCAATAAAAATTTATGCAACACACACTGAAAAATGGAAGTGTTTGACAGATGAGACTACTTTGACAAGTACCTGATGCTTCCTACTAGTATGTGGGCATAATTCAATCCATGAACATCCATTAATCATGGGACCCAATACTCTATATTCAGTTATAGCCTCCTGGGAGGCCTCAAGGCCTGAACCATGAGCCAAAATAACCCTCTCAGTTTTTCCATCATCAAGTAATACCTGCAGTCAAAATTAAAAATCATTCACATAATCTCATGCAAAAAAACTCATGCAAAAAGATCCTGCAGGAGATCATTAACTTTGATGCATATGCAAATACATGTTAGAGGGTGCAGAATTGCACAAACTGGCAGGGTTATGTCTTTCTCTGCATGTGCACACATCTCTTTGTGTGTGAGAGAGAGAGAGAGAGAAAAAGAGCAGAGAGAGGACCTTTGAAAGTGGTGCACAAATTAGACCTTCCTGTTCCTTGGGGCAACCTATGACCAGTGCCCAGTACTTTTGATATGTAGCCTCACAAGCAGCATGCCAAGCCTAAAAACCAATGGTACAATATCTTTTACACTTCAAAAAGCAAAGATAGCAAAGGCAGCTAATTATCTTATGTCATATAATCCTATATGGAAAACAGCTATAGTTGTGACTAGATGTTCATCTCCCCTACAAGTGAAAATGGAAAACAAAAACAGAAGATGACTTAGAATTAGTAGGCTGCTCAGGAAGCACCTTAGATAATGACTTGGCCTTATTTATGTCACTGAATAACATATGCAGATACGAGATGCTTTCAGTTGTCCTGCCCATTATTAGGAGACCACTACTCTCTCTGTCAAGGCGATGCACCTATGGCAATCAAGTTTAAGTTAGTCTAATAAATAATTATTCAAGCATATATCACATCTGCACATGAATGGTGGAAATTCCTGAAAAATGAGAAAAAGAACATTTAATAGTCAGAAGGCTTGGTTACATTAAGTGCAGTTGGGGAAATATTATTTTCTAAACTTAAAATAGTTGTTATAATCATAAGTGCATACCTTAGTGTTCTAAGCATGGAAAACACGTACCATCTATGTTAAACTGATATGAAATAACAGGTAAGCTTTCTTTATGGAAATTGAAAATTGATTATTCTACTTTTTCTTTCAAAAATATGCATAAAGAGGTGATTTCTTTGCTACTAATTCATTTGCAGGTTGGAAGGAGTAGGACAGTGTAAAGATGGAAAAGTGTCCATAACTTCCTTCCCCTAGGACCTATCTATTACATAGAGTAGCTAAGGTGGGTAGAACAGTATTCGATTGGGCCAGCCCAAACACACCCGCTCAACTTGAGTTTTTTTGGGCTAAGATTTAAGTGAGCTTTGGTCGATTTCAGCTTCATCTGACTTCATGCTATTAGAATATATATATATATATATATATATATATATAAATGAAAATAAAAAATTCTTACTCATAGTTTTCTTATAAATAGTGTTTGTAAGATTCATGGATTATGATAATATTTTGCTAGTTTTCATTAAGTTCCAAAGAAGAATAATATTTACTTTATAATGATTCATTTCTTTCTACAAATTTGTTAATGAATATAAGATTCAATCACTTGCCTTTGAATCAATTTTGATGCAGACAAAGTTAAACAAAATCCTACAAGAATTCTTAGTTCCTAAAGATTTTAGGAATATTCTATTTAGTATTCTATTTCCTTAATATATTAGGATTAAATTTAAAATCTTACATTGTTTTTAGTAAGTTTAGTCTTGAAGGACAAGGAATCTTTATTAGTTTATAATTAATTTATATTTTCAGCATTATAAATATGCTAGAAAATTACTATTATTGGATCTATTCTTATTATTAATTTTCAAATTATATCAGTGGAAGTTTTTCCTGAATTTTATTTTTTGTTCTAACGTCAATCAACTCTAATCTAGTCCTAATTGTTGAGTTGTATTGTCCCAACACCTTTTTGCTATGTCAAATGATATTAAAGTTCATAAGCAACCATCCTGTTTTCATAATTTTTCTTGAAAATTATGATTGGTCGTGGTAGAGGTCGAAGTAGAGGCAATTAGCCCCAACAAAACGAGATGGTTGAAATGCGGCGAATGATTATAGATATGACTCGAGCTATACAAGCCTTGCAGCGTTAGGAACCAGTGGATGCCCGAATGGAGATTCCGAAAGGTGACCACAATTCCCTTAAGAGTGATCATCTTGAGGATGATGATGAAATTGAGGACGAAAACCCCTTTCAAGACGCTAGAGCCATTACTTAAATGGCAAGAGATGGATTGGATGAGAGAATTCTCAACTCTCTTGATTTGAATGGTGGTGACATAATATTAAGGTAGCTAATTTTCATGTGAAATCACATGCCAATGATTCTTTGGTGGTGACATGCTAGATTAGAGTTCTCCACCATTATTTGATGATTATCTTGATGATGGTGTTGTTGAACTCTCAAAGGATGATGTACGTGATGATCTAGTTGATGGATATTTGGTTGATGATCCATTGAAAATTAATTTGTAGCAACAATCTGTAATAGTGAGTACAGATCAAGAAAATAGACCATTTGCAATAAAAACTAGAAGAAATTATAATTGAAGCTTGTTATGAAGTTCAGGAGCTTGTGTTGGATTATGAAAGCCATGAAGGCATGAAGAATTCTTACAGTCAATATGCTCAGAAAACTAATTTTGTACTTCCTATAGAATTCTACAACATTAGCAAAAGTTTCAAGTCAATTTCTTTTTCTTATTCTACTCCTAAATTGAGTTACTCATTCAAGTTTGCAATTGATAATTATAATAAAGGTCATAAAGTTCTTGCAATTAGAAATTCTAGTATTTGGAAGAGGAGCAAGAAAGGATGGCAAAGTTTAATAGGGCAACAAGTTGATCGTAGAAAGCTTCAACAAGAATATCATGAAACTCAAGGACGAGTTTTTCCAACCAAGAGAGAAGTGATATAGGCAAAGTTAAGCAAAATCCTATTAGGATTCCTAGTTTCTAAAAAAGTCCTTAATAGTTTAGGAATATTTTATTTAGTATTCTATTTCTTATAGGTTAGGATTATAATTTAGAGTCCTATTTTATTTTTAGTAAGTTTAATCTTGAAAGACAAGGAATCCTTATTAATTTAGAATTAGTTTACATTTTAAGTATTATAAATAGGCTAGAAGAATAGTATTATTAAATGTATTCTTATTATTAATTTTCAGATTTATACCAGAGGATTTTATCCCTAAATTATATTCTTTATTCCAACTTCAATAACCTTAATTTAGCTCTAATTGTTGAGTTCTTTGCCCTAACCCCTTTTCGCTACGTAAAGTGGTATCAGAGTCATAGGTAACCATCCTTTTTTCATAATTTTTCTTGAAAAATATGGTTGGTCATGGTAGAGGTCGAAGTAGAGGCAATCAGTCCCAACAAAACGATTATTCTTCAAATAATTCTTTAATATAATCATATTATTTTTAGTTTCATTTGTGAAATTCAGGTTGAGCCCAAACTCAAGCCCAAGGTCAAAATCTAAAGTGAGCTGAGGCAGGCTTCATACTTTAAGCTTGCTTCGGCCCAGCTCAGGTGTAGGTTTTCCTTTCACCTGGGGCGAGGTTCAGCTTGGCCAAGCTTGGCTCACATAGCCCAGTTAGCACCCTTAAGTGTGGGGAAGTAAAATTATCAATATAAGTCATCCCATCATAGACAACTAGATTATTCTACAAACCGCAAAGTCATCCAAACTGCGATGCATTATCAACCCTAAGTTTTTACTTATTTAAACTTTATTAGGTGCAAATTCTATTTACGACAGAATCTACAATATGCAGTTCACCATAGCAGGGCAATTTGATGCTTCACATGAAATTGAATATTTGAATGTTCATAGCCTCCTGTTAAAGCAGGTCTAAATTTATAACCACGATTCCAATATATGTGGACTATGCATTCCTGATGGTCAACTATATAATGTCTACTATTGCCTTCTTATGCAATCTATTTCTAGAAGACAAGCATTTGCATGTCTAACCATAAAAATTTGTGCAATTGGAAATTTCAATTTGTTACTTGTTTTAATCATGGCACGATGCAGTAATAGAGTAGCTTGCCAGCTGAAATATTTGAAGGGTAGGTTACATGCAATGATAGAATCTAGACTGAGATAAATGTTTCAGTTTTCCTGACTCATTTTTTCATAAACTGGAAAGATAATATTGTTTTTCTCAATTCATTTAGGAAAATCGATAACAGAAGTTATCCAACATAAACTTACTAATTTAGGGCCTTCATCATAATCATAGCATAATGCAGCAGTTGCTAAGGCATCCATGCTGTTATGAATAGGAACATTTCCCTAAGAACAAATAACATGTTAAAATTGATAAAGAAAAGGAAATGAAAATAGCCCAAAACATTTTAAGGCAAAGGAGATGCTGACCTTTACAGGTAGTTTAGGGGGCTTATTCAGGAGAATAATAGAAGAGTCCTGGGATATCATCCAGAAGTAATAAGCTAGGTTGTAAAACAAGAACAAAGAATAAAAAAAGCAATTATATCTATATTAATCAAAGCTGTATAGTGCAATCAATCTCATCCATGACAACAGGAATGGTGTAGAGAATTTGACCAACAATGTCAGAGAGCAATAATCTTATTTGATATCTTTACTCTAAGCTTTTAAGAGCTAAAAAACATACTATAACACTTGATTGCTACTTGTCAGAAAAGGGAAAAGAAGGTAATTTAATTGTCTGGGTAAATTGGTTGGTTCCGTATACTAATAAATAAAAGATAGTCTGAGAAACTTGCCTTATAGATCACAAGTCTTCTCAAGTACTCTATCTCATCAGCATTTGGATATAGGGTCCCACTTGGTATAATGTCAAACCTCTTGGAAATTTTAGTTTCAGCAATGGAAACAGGGGCAAAAGTTCTAGCCCCCGGCTCCATGACCTCGTTGTGCTTGATCTGTGCATGAGGTGTATAAAAGAATGAGTAATACCCACAAGCAACAATGAGTACTTATTTTAACAACAGAAAATATGTAAATATAAATAAAACAAACTATAAAACTTGGGTTTTCAGTGGACATCTTTATTGGGAACAGACAAGACAATAAAACTTTAAGCGTCACTACCTTCCTCAAGGATTTTGTTTGTATTCCTTTGGATGCGGATGATACCATTGAATGAAGGCATTCCATTTGCACCTGCAAGAAACCAATAAAAGTAAAGGAATCAAATCTAGATAAATTTCAAAAAGAAAAAGAAAATATAAGGGATCTGAGGGTAGCCACTGACAAGGCCTTTGCTGAAATGAGAGTAAATGACATCGCCAGGGATATCATCAAAGTAATACTTGAACCAGCTAATTGCAGTGACATGACTAGAAGTTGTGCTTTTCCCTGGAAGAGGGTGACCTGGGAATGGGGGTAGAGACAGGAGCTGGCGAGGCTTTGGACCCTCTTTTCGGGGACCAAGATGAGCTATGTGGTTTGTCACTCTAACCACTCGTGGAGGCTGGATTTTGGATTTAAAATAGTGACGAACTCCAAGATATCGAAGTTTGAGAACCTTATTCCATATTCGCATTATGAAAGGTGTGCGGCTCTCATTCACAATTGAAATGCTGTTCCAGTTAGATGGTTCAAGTGAGATTCCTTCATGGTGAAAAATTCTACGAGCAACCAAAAGTATAATACTACCACACAATTGCACATTGAACATGATCCATACATATTCAACAATCGATAGAACTTAGCTAAAATTCCTTGAGAAAGACTGTGCAATTGATATCTAATATACAGATATTTTGACTATACACCATGTTTAAAAATATAAGTCCTTTTAGACTTTTGCACAAAAATTAAGGATTGAAAAAGTTATGCATTTTTAGTCAAACTATCTAAAAAGACCTCCCTCAAATCACTTAGGAAATTCAAGTAAGAAAGAGTACTAGGGGAAACATTGGGAAAAAAACTAGTAAATACTTATCAAATTCTGTAAAAGGACTTCTATCTCAAGAAAATATTTAACTCTACAAAGACTTATATTCTGTTTCAGACTTATATTTTGAAACGGAGAGTAGCAAGCAACAACTAGTAACTTTTTCAAATTCTTACATATATTTGATAGAACATGTATCAACTAGATAACATCGCATCATCCTAACATTGTATCTAGCTCCTTTCAGGATTGAGTGGCATGCATTTTCAAGCAAAAGGAACACTCTTATACAGACTGAAAGTTACAACAGCAGCTGCATTAGGCCAACTTAGTTTCTTATGGTCTATTTCATCTAGACCACATTAGATCATTCTAGTATTATACATTAATTATCTATTAAGTAAAAGTTTGAACAAATTACAAGGGAGTAAATGCACATATAATCAAGAGTAAAGTATCCTCAATTGTTGACAGAAATTTCAGCTAGGGCATTGCAAATCTTCACCACCATAAAACTATACGGCCAGCATACACCATGCGCCACTGCAGAACACCATCAACAGGTTCACCGTTGCAAATTTCCGCCACAAAATTATGCCACCAGTAGTGCCGCTGCAATGTGAAAAGAAAGAAAGGAAGGAAATCGCGGTTGTGAAAAGAAGAAAGAGGCGACTGCTTGGTTGTGACAGATTTGGGAAAGGAATAAGAAAGAGAAGAAGAAGCGCCGGGCAAGGTGTGAGAGAAGAAGAATAAAAAGAAGGGAAATTTGGGGAGTGAAGTGTGGAGCCGAAACAGAACCAGAAAGAGAGAGGAAAGAGAAGACAAGGGGAATTGAATAAAAGAAAGTGTAATTTACCCTTCTAGTCCTTTATGTTTTCATTTTTTATCAAATTGGTTCATTATTTGTTTTATTAATAATTTGTATCATATATCTATTTTAAATCAACTAATTAAATCATTCTTTCAAAACATAGATGGAATTAGACACATCGTGTCACTTTCATATACGGATGTCAATTTAAGTTCGGCCCGACGGATCGACTCGCGTGTCCCGATTTTTAGATTGAATTAAAACTCTATAATAATAAATTCGCAAAAATTCGAATTGACTCAACTCAACTCGTATTTCTAACTTGGCTCGGATTGCAGGAAAAATAGGAAAATGGCATTTTTATGCCAAAAATATTATCGTTTTGACACTTTCGGACTGAGTCGAATCGATCTAATCTATGTATAAATTCAAATTGAGCTGTAAGATTTTAGATCTATAAAATTTCTAACCGATTCAAACTTCTATATTAGCTTGGTGCAGGGCGCTCGTTTTACCACCATTACCTGCCTAGAAGATCCATTTGACCCTCAATTTAATTTCTTCTCTACACTAAGAACATCCAATATCAAGCCACTCATTTCTCTCCATTAAAACTTTCATCCACTATATCTAATATTTGAGACAATGCTTAATTTATAAAGTAACGGCCTAATGGGTAACTTGTCTTGATTTTATTGATACAAGTTAATTAATTAATCACGGTTGCAACCAATATAAATAAATGGAGAATAAGAAGTAGGAAAATTAAATTATCACTAATCAATAAATTAAAAGTTACCAAATTGAACGGCATATAACCAAACAAAATCCAATATAAAATGAAAAGCAATTAAACAACAAGATTTTTCCTATTTAATTTTGTTAGCATATGATTTTTGAGTTGGAGAATTGAAAGTTTATAATAATATAAAATATAATTAAAAAATTGTTTGAGGTGTATTTAATTAAAAAAATGAACAAATATTGTTTATATAAATATGTGGAATCCATTTATTGGATTATGAAAAAAAATTAAAATTTTGATGTGATATAATTTAGGAAGGAAAAAATTATGTATTGAGATATTTTAATAAGAATTGATAAAATGGAGAAATAATTTTTGCCAAATACAGCTATGCTTTCATGCACAGTAACATAGAATTCAAATTAATTTTTAACATTTGTGGACCTTTATGGATTTCAGGGTTCTATTTGATTTTGTTACATGTTAAAATCTGCATATACTATATGATGTTTTCTGCAAGTTCTGTTTTGCACTTAATTTTTTGTTTTCCTGAGCTTTAAAATTATGCCGGAAGAGCTTCCCAAGATACTATGATTCTACTGCAATTAGCAAGCTTTTGAATGAAATCATCATTGTCCCTTAAGGGTATGTTTGGTTCAAAATATGGGAGGAGAGGGAAGGGAGAGGATGGAGGAGAATGGGAATGGAGGTAAAATAGTTTCGACTTATTTGATTTGATTAGATATTACGAGAGAGGAGGTAAAATAAAATTTTCTTATTTGGTTTGTAAGGGGAGAGTAAATTAACTATCATACCCCTAAATTATTTATTATTTATTAATATTTTTTTTATAAATATATTCTTTTAGTTCTAAATATAACATTCTTAATTTAGATGGAAATATAAAATAAAGAGAGAAAAAAAAAGAAAATGAGATGATAATGAAATAAATGAGAAAATGAGAGAATGAGAAAAAAATAAAAAAATGTAATTATATACGATCAATAAGAGCAAATGATACATTTTATAACTTTTAATTTTCCTCCCTTCCAAAAACCCTCACTTTTGAAGGGAAAGGAAATAAAGGGAGCAAAAGAGATTTTAATTCTAAATTTTCCTTGAAATAAAGAGTTTTTTAAAACATCCCTTCCCTCCCATCCCCTCCCCTTCCCTCCATCCGAAGTCCCCCAACCAAACAGACCCTTAAGTTTTAGTATTGCCTCTATTTTCAGTTTGACAATTGTGCAGGCGTGGTTATTTTAGGGCCAAGGGGCATGTCCATTTGCGCGGACTGATATGACTAGTATTCTTGTATGTGTTTAACTTAAATCCCAAATTGGGTGCCAGAGCAGAGGAAAACCTTAGTTAGCCCAATTCTTATCGCTCATGGCATTGCACAGTTGTAACATTAACCAAATTAAGGCACCTCAAACCAACATGTTGCTCCTGGCTTTGTCTTCGTCTTCATACTCACAATTAAGGGTATCAAGAGTTCCATTACAAAATGATATCGTAAAGGATTCAAGAATGATTAAAACAGGTTTTGATCCAGAGATTTGTCGGTTGAACTTCCATTTAAAGGGGCTCGTTAATAGGTTGGATATTGCACAAGCCCGCCAACTGTTCGAGCAAATGTCTAACAGAAATACTGTTTCTCTAACCACTATGCTGCTGGGTTATGTGAAAGTTGGCAATTTGTCTCTTGCAAGGGAGTTTTTTCATAGTATGGTTCAGAAAACAGTAGTTTCTTGGACGATAATGATAGGGGCTTACTCGCAAAAGAACCAGTTTAAAAATGCTTTTGGTATTTATGCAGAAATGATTAGGATGGGAACTGAAAGACCTGATGAGGTGACATTTGCAACCCTGTTATCTGGTTGTTGTGATGACGCTGATGCAGCCAATGAGGTGCTTCAAGTTCATGGACATGTTTTAAGACTGGATTTAATATGGATATCAAAGTTTGTAACACTTTGTTAGATTCCTATTGGAAATTCCATTGTCTTCATTCGGCGTTCCAGCTCTTTAGCGAGATGGAGAATAAAGATTCAGTGACTTTCAACGTGATGATAACTGGGCATTCAAAGTGTCAGATGTATGAAGGTGCAATGAAGTTCTTTTTTGAAATGAGGCATTTAGGATTGAAGCCTTCAGATTTCACTTTTGCAGCAATATTTTGTGCTAGTATCGGGTTGGATTGTGTTCTTCTTGGGCAACAAGTTCATGGGCTTGCTGTAAAGGACAATTTTATTTCAAATGTTTATGTCGGTAATACAATGCTTGATTTTTATTCCAAGCAAGATTGCATTTATGATGCGAGGAAGTTATTTGATGAGATTCCAGAGTTGGATGGAGTTTCATATAATATAATGATAACAGGATATGCAAACAATGAACAGTACAAAGAATCAGTGAATATTTTCCGTAGATTACAACTTACCAGGTATAATAGAAGGGCGTTTCCTTTTGCAACAATGTTGAGCATTGCTGCTAATGTAGTGGACCTAGAAATGGGAAGACAAATTCATGCACAAACAATGTTGACAATGGCAAATTCAGAAGTTCTAGTGGCTAATGCCCTTGTTGATATGTATGCCAAATGCAATAAATTTGATGAAGCTAATGTTATATTTGCCCACATGGCTTGTAAAAGCAATGTTCCTTGGACAGCAATTATCTCCGCTTATGTTCAGAAAGGATTCTATGAAGAAGCCCTCAAACTATTCAATGACATGTGTAGAGATGGTATTCTTAGCGATCAGTCCACCTTTGCAAGCATTTTAAAAGCTTCAGCAAATTTGGCTTCACTTTCAATTGGAAAACAGCTGCATGCATCCATGACCAGAGTGGGATTCATGACGAATGTTTTTTGTGGAAGTGCACTCCTGGACATGTATGCAAAATGTGGTTCCATAAAAGATGCAACTCGCGCTTTTCAAGAGATGCCTGTTAGGAATATTGTTTCATGGAATGCTTTGATATCTGCATATGCTCAAAATGGGGATGGTGAATCTACTTTTATGACCTTCAATCAAATGATTAGATCCGGTTTTCTTCCTGATTTAGTAAGCTTCCTTGGTGTGTTAACAGCCTGCAGCCATCTAGGACTTGTTGAAGAGGGGCTGCAGCATTTCAGTTCCATGACTCAAATTTATGGACTTGTTCCGAGGAAAGAGCACTATATATCTCTGGTAAATTTGCTCTGTAGAAGGAAGCGATTCAATGAAGCAGAGAAATTAATGGCCCAAATGCCATTTGAGCCTGATGAGATCATGTGGTCATCGATTCTAAATGCGTGCAGGATCCACAAAAATCAAGAACTTGCAAAAAGGGCTGCAAATGAACTCTTCAACATGGAGAATCTCAGGGATGCTGCTTCCTATGTCAACATGTCAAACATTTATGCTGAAGCAGGTGATTGGGAAAGTGCAGCAACTATTAAGAAGGCAATGAGGCAACGGGGAATAAAAAAGTTGACTGCATATAGTTGGGTTGAAATTCATAATAAGGTTCATCTGTTCACTGCCAATGATATGAAACATCTACAAATTGAATTGATTAAGGAAAAGATTGACACTTTGAGTGAACAGATGGAAGAGGAAGGTTACAAACCTGACATGAGATATGCTCTTCTTATGAAGTTGATGACGAAATTAAAATAGAATCTCTTAGATACCATAGTGAGAGGTTAGCAATTGCTTTGCACTAATTAGTACACCAGAAGGATCACCAATATTGGTTTTGAAAAATTTACGAGCTTGCCCTGACTGTCATGCTGCAATCAAGGTTATCTCAAAAATTGTTGCAAGGGAAATTACTGTCAGAGATTCAAGCAGGTTCCATCATTTCAGAGATGGTCATTGTTCATGCGGTGATTATTGGTGAGACGATTGATTAATAAGTGCTTCTCTTATCAGCTTGTTGGATTTCGTATACCTCAATGCCATACCAGAGAACTTTCTGTGGTATGTCTTCATGAGAATGGCCAGAATATCTGTTGCCTTATTGTATCAGTGCATCTGGCATGATATGGATGCTTAGGTATATAATACAAGGATTAGCAAAGTTATGCCAAGGAGAAAAATGTTTCTTGTAGTCTTCTGGACTTTCTGCCATTGGCTGAGGGAGATCATTGAAGGTTAAAAGGTATACACTAATGAGATTATCAAGTATTTCAAAAGAAAAGGTCTCCTTCTGCTAAGAAAGTATTTCTTTTCTGTCCAATTTTATTTGTTTCTTTTATCCTAATTCTTTTACATCTTGAAATGATACGTTATCAAATATTGTTAGAAGAGCATTTTTCTCTATGCTTTTTTAAATTTACTACAGAAACTCTGCAAGAGAGATGCTAGAACAAGCTCTGCCTGATGCTCTTCAAATTTGTTCATTCTGCTCCGCAAGGTGATTGTCTCTCTGTACAGATATAATAACCCCAGCTTCATTCTGTTCTTTACTATTGTATTTCAGAATCCTGTGCTGATGCTGTTTTACCAATTGCCTGCTTTCTCTGATATTTTAAGCGATGTGCAAAAACTTCATGACATTGAAATATAAGACAAGCAATCTAATAAATATGAGCATTGTTTTTTACTGCAGACAGCAAGAATAAATTCCTTAGGAATTTATTTGAATGCAATACTACTAACTTCATGTGAACTCGTTCTTAATCCCTGTAGAATATTTAATGCAGTAAAAAAATATTGAGCAACTTCTTGAATAATGTGGCATTTGTTTATTTTAAGAATTCGGTAAAGGAAACCTTTGCATCTACTATAGTTGGTATTTAACAAATTTAACCAAAGTTTCTCAAACATAGTTAAGAATGGCTGTTCTTCATGAGGCATATTAAACAGGTTTTCTTTACAGGAAATCCTATGCTCCATTTGGGTGTCTACTGTTACTGAATTGTTATTTTGTTCCACATTTTTAAGGGAATTTAATGCAGAATGCTTATGCTTTTGGTACTGTGCAATTTTAGTTGTTTATTATTAAGATAATTCTTTGTGAGGTTTTATTACTGTGGCATTTACATCTAACAGAGCGATCATAATTTGGAAAACAAAAAACTGTTTTGTTCTTGCTCAATTATTCTCACCAATTCCTTCTGAAGGTTTTCATTCTTCTGAAGCCATCTTTACATAGCAATTTTTCGGAATGGATTTTTACTGCAATTTTCTCTCTCAACTTCACATTGCTAGGTGCATTTAATACATTTATATCTTCTTTACCACAGTATGCGCAGTCCACTCATATATTACAGGTGTAAGGGGTCATTCCAGTTAAGAATTTTGAGAATGGTTTATCCTCATTGTAGCTTTGAAATTTTACATTAATTCTCTCTCTTGGCTTCAGCTTAATATTCTAAGATGCTCTTAAGATATTCTTTTCCCAAAATGTTTGTATTTGCTTCTTGATTAATACCTGAACTCTTGGTTTAATCTGTGAATCTATTAGAGAGCATCATGGGGGAGACAGCGAAATTGAACCAGCAAAATTCTTCAAATATTTTTGAAAGAAACCAATGCTCTCCAGAGCTGATATTGCCATGTTGGTGTTACCAATATCACGAGAAGAAGAATGCTGTTGGACTCAGGTCTAACCCAGGTGAAAGTCAGTGGGTCAACCATGCGGATCATTTATTGACTGAGTACTTAAAAGACCGTCATATATTGTTCTTTTCTTTTTCTCAATCCTAGCAGATCAAGGGTTTCTTGCTTTGTTATTCTCTCTCAATGCCTCTATCATGAAACTTTGTTTCTTTGCTCTTACATAATTTCTTGCATAGTTTTTTACCTGTAAATGAAAGCTTGTGAGAATATCTAATATCTAATATTTTACCTGTAAATAAAGGTTGTTCTTGAACTCAATAGAAATTATTTTTGGTTGAATCTTGAAGATTAGATTTTTACTGAATCAAAACCCAATATATATATATATATATATATATATATATAACAAACACATTACACATTTCTCCAACTAGTCTGAAAATTAAAGGATCAGATATGATAGTTTTTCAATTTTTTCCCTTCCATTCTTATCGTCTCAATATCTAAATGTGGTATGAAATGTTTTTGCCCTTTTTTGCTCAGTCATAGCCCAAGTGTCCACGTTGCGATAAAATGTTTCTCTTCTTTTTGTGCAGTCAGTCCAGCTGTCCACTTCTTATTTACTTACTTCTAGAGGTAAGCAATGTAATTCTAGTTTTTTATTTTTTTATTTTTTCTGATTACACGAAGTTGCCGACCCAGGATCTATCATTGACTTACAATCTTATTGAATTTGAGTTTATTTATTAAATTCTATGATCTTGTAATCTTAGATGTTAATCGGTCATTTTACCGATTAGACTATAACTACTTGTCTTTTAAATACTTTTTTTAATATTTTTTAAATACATTACAATTATAAAGAATAGGATTCAAATTTATGACTTTTAAAATATAAATAAAATTATTTTATTAATTAAGTTATACCTATTTGACTTTTTATCCTTAGTTCGTATAAATTTTCATTTTTATTAAAAAAATAATTAAAGTTAAATTATTCATATGATACTTAAACTTTTTGAATTTTCATTTTTGAATTTATTTTGTCCAAATTTAACATTTAATTTTTTTAAAAGTTTATCATTTATACTTTCGTCCAAAATTTTCTTACGTTACTATTTATATATGTTATCAAACTTTTTTTTTATCAAAGTTTAATTTTTACATTTATGTAAAAGATATTCTATTATATTATTGTTTCAATCTTTCTCGTCCAAAAACTTTTAATTTTTTTTTATAACAACGAAATCCAACAAGGCTAGAAGAAAAAAAAAAGTCATTTGATTGTTTAGATATATATGGGGTTTTTTTATTCATTTTTATCTACTATATCACTTGATTTTTTATTGAAGTGTGTTAATTCAATGACAATTAATTATGTAAAAAAAGAAGGAAGAAAAATTAGGTGTAAAAAAGAAGACAATTATTACAATTTTTAATTTATGAATTTTATGTAATAATAAAATGCTATTACAAGAATCTAATTTACATTGAATGTGATAGATAAAAATAATAATGTGATAAATAGAAATAATAATATAATACGATTTTTTGACGGGAGTACAAAATGTAGCAATACAACCTAACATTTGAAACACAAAAGGAGCAAAAGTAAATGGATATGACATGAAAATGAAAATGTGCATAAACAATAACATCTTAAAAATTGGCTAAAGCCTAAAAGGATAAATAAAATGAGACTTAATAATGGCTAAAATCAATTTTAATTATTTTAAAATTTTAGTTCATCTTAAGTTTTTATCTCCAATGGTTACTCAGGATGCATTAAATTCTCTGAGTTCGTCATTCAGCACTTCAGTTAGCAAAAGGGCAGGGAATATATGCGCTATCAAAGCTCAACCTTGCTTTATCATGATAGAATAGATGCTTCATTCCAGGAACAGGATAATCTTTTTTTTATTAAAAGGATAAGTTCATGACAATTGTTTTCTCTCTCAGAAGAAATTAGCGGAACGTTACATCTTTGTCATTATTCTTAGGGCACATTTTTTTTTTCTTTATTAAAAGAGTACATAAGAACTAAGTGAAAGAGCACAATTTTACCCATACTTTGGGTAGATCTTGATATGGAAACAACAAGTCTTTCTTGTTTTAACGTCTCTTGCTCTCCAAAAACTTGTTGAAGTCCTCCAGGTAACGATCATGCAATGCTTTATCTCCAAATATTTTACTCATTTCTTTGCCTTTTGCCCTCATTTCCTTTCCATATTCATTTTCAGTCATCACCATCCTTACCGACTCAACCACTGAGTTTCTAGTATACGACCCATCCAATTCATTTCTTTTTACTTCTACCCCCACCCCCTTCTCTTCCAAGACTCTAGCGTTCAGTCCCTGGTCTACCAAGAAAGGCAACATAATCAATGGATGACCAAACATTAGCCCTTCTATACATGAACTCCAACCACAATGAGTCAAGAACCCTCCAATGGATATGTGATTTAGAATCTTCAATTGAGGTGCCCAATTCTTCCATACTATTCCCCTACCAACAATTCTCTCCTCAAACCCATCCGGTAATTCAATCGTGCCGGACTCATGTTCACTCGATGGCTTCCTTAGAACCCAGAAAAAGGGCACTCCGGATAACTCCAAACCTAGAGCTAATTCACTAATTTGAGCTTCAGTAAGTGATACTTCACTGCCTAAGGCAACATATACCACTGACCTGCCTGGGCTTAACTGCGAATCAAGCCAATCCTTAACAGAAAGCCAAGTTTGATCATTATCTTGGCTGGTTTTGTTCACAATTGGAGGAGGCATTAACCCTGTTGGAATCACAGGCTTATGGTACAGATCTTCAAGAAGTTTCAACCACTGACCTTCAAACTCGTGGCAGTGTCTAATAGCAACTGCATCTGTGCCCTTTATTGTGATCGCCGACCGACATACGTCGGATATGCCCGAAACATTCTCCTTGACTCCTCCCACAATCCAACGGCTCTCGTAGAGTTTATAAGCAACTTTGGTTTCAAATGGAACCCATTCTGGTGGGACTGTGAAGTCTTCGGGCTTTGTTCTTGGATCATGCCCATTCATGGCTATATCCGTGGGCCCAAGAAATGCCATAAACCAGGCGTTGATAATAGAATAATATGCTTTGGAAATACCTAGCTTAGCTGCTGCTGGAGGTAACCAATATGGGGAAAAATCGTGAATGATCCAATCTGGGAGGGAGTTTTCCAAGAAAGAAGTCAAAGCTGGCTCAAGCCCATCAAAGGCTTTCTTGAGATATGGCATATCATCATTGGAGATATCCATAGTGGCCTCAGCATTTGGAGGGAGGCCATCAGTTTTGGGCAGTGGAAGCTTCACAAAAGTTATGGAAGAAGCGAATTCTGGAGGGAGATTTGGGAGGCGATCGATGTTTCTTGGGGTGGAGATGAAACTTATTCTGTGACCCTTCTGGACAAAGAACTTGGAAAGCTCTAAATATGGGATAATATGCCCAAATGCTAACCATGGGAACATTGCTATATGCAGCTTCTTCTCCATGGCAACTAAAGGCTTCTTTGTTGAGATGAACTGGAAGTTGGGTCATAGAGAGATGTATATATAAAGCTATAAAATGTCCTGATTCATATTTTGTTCTCTTTTTATTAGTTTTTTTTTTTTTTGGGTACTGAATCAGATTTCTTTTACTTGTTTGGATTTATGGTATTTGTTTGTATCGTACACGTGAGACATGACTGTTCTAGAATGGCAAAAAAACAACTCTGTTTTTGTCAAGGTTTAATGACTAAAATTGGTGAAGCCCACTTGAGTTAACTAAATTGATACTATTCATTTTTACGACCACATACTTCTATTTATTACTCTTTTCTGAAATATTTTATTAATTACTCCAATCTATATATTCCTATTTTTGAGACACATATGAAATTAAATACTTATTGTTTTTAAAATAAGCATAAAAGAAATACAAGGTATAACAAAGTGCCCAGAAAAAAAAATTTAATTAGTGAAGTGTCCAGATATGGACATGTTTGACACCAGTTCTAGGCACATGTGAAGGCCAGTGTTATCGGTTTGTGATTTGCATGTTCTTTGTACAATCTCTTCCTCTAAAAAATCCGAAGTAGTTCTTTGTACACACACACTTATATATATATATATATATATATATATATATATAAAATTTATGATACATGTTGATATTTTATTTTCTAACTTTCTATAATTGGCGTATGATAGGATATGCTCAAGATGAGCCGGAAGAGAGGCTAAAAGGCTTAGTTATTTCGTTTCTTTTTTCTTCTACCTTTAAGACAGCTCTAATTAGACTTTTGGTAATTTTTGTATTAGTCACTAGACACAATAGGCAGACTAATTTGCATTTGTCTCTCCCTGCCAGCATTTTCACACGATGAAGTTCTCTGTTTTGGATTCCAGAAATCACATTCTAAAGAGGACTCAAAATGAGGGTCTCCAACATTATATATATGGGTTGGTGGTTATAATTTATACTCTTGTTTCTTTTGTTAAAAAGATAAAATTTAGTGTTTGTTATCCAATCACATCATTTGGTGGTCAATTTAAAAATAGGAATAGATTAATATATTTATCTAATAAGATAATATATTTTATAACTAATTGTAAAATTTTTGAAATTAATTAACCAGACAGAATTCTTAGAATTAATTTGTATAGAAATACCTTTGGATATTTTTTTATTTTGTCAAATTCGAAAATAAAAGAATCAATTATAAATTTATTTAACTTTTGATAAATTTGGTCATTATTATTATTAAAGAAAAAGATCATTAATCAAATGAATCAGCTAAAGAAGTTGAGATTACATCTGGAAGCATAATTATCAAATCACTCAACATGATATGGAGAGAGACTCAAACAAAATAATGAATAGCTTACATATTTTTTTTTTAGATTGTCACTATTAGATTGTGGTGAAACATGTGGAGAAGGCTGATTTCTTTAATGTTGATTTTGTGCTTTAGATCGGCCTTGGGTGGAATTGCATGTTACTATGGCATTGGTTAGCAATCACTGCTACATTATCATCTCTAAACCTTCCTTCAAATTAATTGTGTGCATTATTATTATTATTATTTTGCTCTTCTTGTACTACGATTGAAATTCATCCAGATGTGCCAACCATGAACTCCAACTTATGCAAATTCTTAAGATGCTGAAGAATTTATCAAAGTGTTGGAGTCAGAGAATGAACCTTTTCCAATGATGCAGTTGAAAAAAAGAGCAAATGCTGTTGAAATGAAAAATCTAAGTTGAATTTTCTGTATTTAGAAAATCTGAGAAGGAAAAAGATTTATAGAAAGGAAAAGTCCATGGTCATCATGGGGTGGGCAAGACATTTAAGTTCATTCCACCTTAAGCAATTCCTGTTGACATCAATTTTCTCTTCCCTTGCTCTAACATCTCTCTCCCCTTCTGATCTCAGAGAATATTCAACTTCCTTCTCCTTTTCTGTTTCTCGTCCATTGCTCTCACATCTCCCTCCTCTTTGGACAGAAAAGTATTCGACTTCCTTCTTTTTCCTATCACTTCTGTTTATACTCCTCTTGATCTTGTCCTAAACCGGGACTAGAAAACAACGGTGATTATGGCTTTGGCAGGTTTCTGGAGTAGAATGTTGACATGAAGATGATGAGGTACTATACAGATGCTAAGAGTTTTTTGTTAATGAAGTCATACTTTCAGTTTAGTTTCACTATTGAAATTGACTAATATCATGTTTTAAAACGATCATAAAAATCACCCCAACGTATACTGAATCCCACAAGATATATATTTAGTAATTAAGTATTCAATAAAAATACCAAAATAGTTCAAATGCTAATATTATTCAACGGTGACGAATAGGTACGAATAGGTGCAACTTTGTTAGCAAACGGTCTTATCTTATCAATCTTATCAATGTATTTTAAAAAATATAGATTTGAGTCATATTTTAAACAAAATGTCATTTATTTTTTTATTGAAGAAAATGAGGTACCATACAAATGCTAAAAGTTTTTGTTTTTTTAATTTATGAAGTTATAATTTTATTTTATAAATGCATTGTGTAATGATGAAGATTATTTAATGTAATACTTTTTTATTTTGTCAAATTCGAAAATAAAAGAATCAATTATAAATTTATTTAACTTTTGATAAATTTGGTCATTATTATTATTAAAGAAAAAGATCATTAATCAAATGAATCAGCTAAAGAAGTTGAGATTACATCTGGAAGCATAATTATCAAATCACTCAACATGATATGGAGAGAGATTCAAACAAAATAATGAATAGCTAACATATTTTTTTTTATTTTTTAGATTGTCACTATTAGATTGTGGTGAAACATGTGGAGAAGGCTGATTTCTTTAATGTTGATTTTGTGCTTTAGATCGGCCTTGGGTGGAATTGCATGTTACTATGGCATTGGTTAGCAATCACTACTACATTATCATCTCTAAACCTTCCTTCAAATTAATTGTGTGCATTAATATTATTATTATTTTGCTCTTCTTGTACTACGATAACACATGAAATTCATCCAAATGTGCCAACCATGAACTCCAACTTATGCAAATTCTTAAGATGCTGAAGAATTGATCAAAGTGTTGGAGTCAGAGAATGAACCTTTTCCAATGATGCAGTTGAAAAAAAAGAGCAAATGCTGTTGAAATGAAAAATCTAAGTTGAATTTTCTGTATTTAGAAAATCTGAGAAGGAAAAAGATTTATAGAAAGGAAAAGTCCATGGTCATCATGGGGTGGGCAAGACATTTAAGTTCATTCCACCTTAAGCAATTCCTGTTGACATCAATTTTCTCTTCCCTTGCTCTAACATCTCTCTCCCCTTCTGATCTCAGAGAATATTCAACTTCCTTCTCCTTTTTCTGTTTCTCGTCCATTGCTCTCACATCTCCCTCCTCTTTGGACAGAAAAGTATTCGACTTCCTTCTTTTTCCTATCACTTCTGTTTATACTCCTCTTGATCTTGTCCTAAACCGGGACTAGAAAACAACGGTGATTATGGCTTTGGCAGGTTTCTGGAGTAGAATGTTGACATGAAGATGATGAGGTACTATACAGATGCTAAGAGTTTTTTGTTAATGAAGTCATACTTTCAGTTTAGTTTCACTATTGAAATTGACTAATATCATGTTTTAAAACGATCATAAAAATCACCCCAACGTATACTGAATCCCACAAGATATATATTTAGTAATTAAGTATTCAATAAAAATACCAAAATAGTTCAAATGCTAATATTATTCAATCGTGACGAATAGGTACGAATAGGTGCAACTTTGTTAGCAAACGGTCTTATCTTATCAATCTTATCTATGTATTTTAAAAAATATAGATTTGAGGTCATATTTTAAAAATATTTTAAAAATCTTATCTAGGCATATTTTAAACAAAATGTCATTTATTTTTTTATTGAAGAAAATGAGGTACCATACAAATGCTAAAAGTTTTTGTTTTTTTAATTTATGAAGTTATAATTTTATTTTATAAATGCATTGTGTAATGATGAAGATTATTTAATGTAATACTTTTTTATTTTAATGTGTAATGTTGTATTTTATTCTTAAAAATATTTATTTGGTGAATCAACAATATTGATGATTTATAATAATAATAATAATAATAACAACAAATTTATATATATTTATAAATGTAAAAAAAATATATGTGGGTAGTATTAAGCGGTTATGGAGGTAACCAATATGGGGCAAAATCATGAATGATCCAATCTGGGAGGGAGTTTTCCAAGAAAGAAGTCAAAGCTGGCTCAAGCCCATCAAAGGCTTTCTTAAGATAGGGAATATCATCATTGGAGATATCCATAGTGGCCTCAGAATTTGGAGGGAGGCCATCAATTTTGGGCAGTGGAAGCTTCACAAGAGTTATGGAAGAAGCGAATTCTGGAGGGAGATTTGGGAGACGGTCGATGTTTCTTGGGGTGGAGATGAAACTTATTCTGTGACCCTTTTGGACAAAGAACTTGGAAAGCTCTAATATGGGATAATATGCCCCCCAAAAGCTAACCAGGGGAACATTGCTATATGCAGCTTCTTCTCCATGCAACCGGAAGGCTTAATTCTAAGTGGACTGTATATGCAGGATGAAGTGCTAGTCGAATTATAGTAATGTCATGAATCAAATTCCATTTTTTTTATTATTATTTGGTGAAGAATTAGATTTCTTTTACTTGTATGGTTTTACTGTATTTGTTTGTATTGTTGCACATGATACTCACCTATTCTAGAATAGCAAGGGAAAATATTTATTTTTGTCAAGGCTTGGTGACTAATTTGGTGAAGCACTCTTTAGTGAATTTATTTGCATCTCACTCACTATTCTTATGATCTTATTATTACACATTATAATGAAGATATTATAACAAATTTTTAAGTTAAAAATCTCTTTAATTTTGAACATTCAGTAATGATTTTGAACAAAGAAAGTATTATCTTAAGATAATGTAGAATTATTCTTTTAATAAAAGAAAATGCTTCATGGAATAACTGCATTTTTTAAAAAGGTATAAGGAAGTGTCCAGAAAAAGAAGAAGAAAAAAAATTAGTGAGTGATAAGGACATATTTGACACCATTTCTAGACAATTATGATTGCAAGTTCTTTGTCCAACCTCTTACTCTAGAAAATCCAACGGCCTGCTGCTGCTGGAGGTAACCAATATTGGGCAAAATCGTGAATAAGTTGCAAAATCATTAGGAGTTGGATTTTATAGAGTAAGAGGTTGTAAAAGAACTTGCAATCATAGATTGATAATTAATATTGGACTTAATATGTATCTATCATATCATTAATAATATTAATAATCCAATTTTCAAATCCTCAGTAATGAGCCTATATATTTTTTCCTTTATATATTTATAGGATGAACCATATTAACTCATCATGCTAAGGATCCCCATTAAAAACATGGGAAACCTGCTTAGTCAAATGGAATGGAAGAAATTTCTTCAAAAGTTTTTCTAATTATTTTCTTAATTAAGTTTGTCTTAACCTCCTAAACTGTAGAAATTAACCTCGGAAATTAGACATTTTTCTAGAAACAGCAAATTTTACCCACGCTATAAGGTTAAAGAGAAGATTAGCAGATGTTAATATCAATAATTGTCCCTTATATTTTATACATTTTTCTACTTTACCCTTATATTAGAATTGATCCAAAAATTAATTTTTCACTGAAATACTAATCACATTTGTTAAACTTTTTTGATGACCCACCATAAACACATGATTTTATTTATTTATTTTGGTGATATAAAATGTTTAATTATATTAGGACTCAAAAAAATTTATTGCATTGTAATTATATTTAGAGTTTCAAAAATACTATTGAAAATGAATAATTGAGGCAATGTATTAAATAAAAATACTTTTGTCCATTATAAAATTAAATATACTCTAAATAAAAAAAATTGATTATAATTTGGGACAAATGAAAATAAAAATCAAGTCTATATTAATAGGACGGGAAAACAATTTGAGATTTGATTTCATTTGCAGTGAATTAATAAGAGAAATAAAAGAGAGCAACCATTGTTGTACAATAAATAAACTAGGTCACTCTAAATCATCTCATTCGAGACAGCTCTAAAGACTTTTGATAATTATTGTATTAGTGACTACACAAAAAAAAAAAAAAAAAGGAATTTACATTTGTCTCCCTCACCCAGCATTTTCTCACAGTGAAGTTCTGATTTGGATTCCAGAAATCACAGTCTAAGAGGACTCCATAACGAGGGTGCTATTTTTATAGAAATACCTTTGCACGTTTTTAATTTTGTCAAAATATAAAATAATATAATCAATTAAAAATTCCTATAAATTTACTAAATTTTTGATAAATTTGGTCATTATTCTTATTATTAATATTTTTTAAGATAAAATAAAAAAATAAGCAAAAAATTTAAATGAGGGTTGTTTCCACACCTGCTAAAACATCCCCATCAGCAAATAACAAAGGTAGTTTGATTTTTATACCCAATTATTCATTTCCAATATAAAAAATTAAGTGTTTGTTCAATTAAGAATCTACTTTGTAATTCCATAAATAAGAGGTCAAACTTTGAAAAAGTGAGAAAATTTTAAAAAGTTTAAAATTTATTTTCAATACATAATGTCAACAATTAATTGTTGTTTACAGTTAATTAGTGAATTTATTAAAAGATGAAACAATGTTTATTTTCTAAGTTAATATGTTAAATAGAATCTCAAGTGATAACATATTTGTTGACAATGTCATGAATATATAAACATGACATTTTTTTATATTAGTCACTCTATCCCTTTTTATAAAATATTTTAGGTAATTTCATACAAATTAATAAATTATTTTACTTTTCTCTATATCTTTATTTATTTTAATTTTTTTGGAAAATGAAATATTTGTACTCTCTTTCTCCCTCTCATTCTCCCTCTCAATAAAGTATGGGAAAAGGGAAGAAGGGAATTAGAGATGCTATTTAAGTCAGTTTTTGGCAGGTATTAAACCAACGAAAAATACATAAATTATCATCAGTTCGTTCACTAATCCGCAACCAATTTCTATGGTAGTGAAACATGTGGAGGAGGCTGATTTCTTAAATGCTAAAATTATTCAATCAATCATAGAAGTGCACATTTTTAAACTAAAACTAAATTGTTACATTTGCTACGAAGGACAAAACTAAGGTGTATTCTCAATATGATCCAAATCTTGTTCGGAAAATTAATTAAGCTACCTTTAACATCTAACAAAACTTAACAATGATAATTGGTTCACGGAAAATAAATTCTTTCACTCAATCTAGCACCTTGGAATGCCTTCTAATATTAGTAAGTACCTAAGATATGGGCATTACAACTATAACTGTGGTCATCAAGCCAAATCTCATTACAAAGGGTAAAGAACCATTTTGCATTGCTTGTTTTCCTGTTCCCAACCTCCCCCCAACCCCCCCTCCCACCTTTTTTTTTTTTTTTTTTGCATTTTAACTATATATATATATACACACGTATGTTGTCAATAAAAAAAGAATAACTAGGTCCTTTTTCACTCAACATACAATAAAGAATACAGTACCTTTGTTTAGTGGATTGACAAACCACTAACCAAAAGGTTAAGAAAGAAATTAAAATAAAAACCAATAATGAATCAAGTTTACCATACACATATCTACGCTCAACTACAACATCCAGAAAAATTAGCTGATTCAAGCTTTTTCACAACATTTTTAACTTCCCTTACTCTGATTAGTCAAATCTGCACCTTAACACATCAAAACTTGAAATGTGTATTACATCATTCCCCCTTGGTAGACTTTTAGATACCATTGGAGATCTAAGGCAGACAATAATATCTCAGCGATTAAACTACTGGGGAAATTTTCTATCTTCGAAAAGGGAATACATTTTGTCAATAGAGTACGAAATGCACATAAAATATCCCAAGACAACAATTCTAAATTAGGTTTATTTACTTCTGAGTTCCTGTGCTGATGCAAGCCATAGGTAAGGAATAGCAAGATGTCAGGATCCCTGGAAGTGTCTATCTCCTTCGCCCTTCCATTTGCATCGACATCTGCAAACCAATTATATAAAGATATATTAAACACAAAACTAGCATTGGTGTAACAAACCTTATGGACCAGTAAACTGTAAAACCAGTAGCAAGCAGTGACTTGGTATTAGAATTGTTGATGAATTGAACAGTTAACGAGCAATTTGTGAAACAGCATAGACAAGATCTAGAAATAATGATATGACAGCTTTATATGAACCAGTATGCAAAGAGTAATACAATACAGTGCAAATTCTTTGGAATATGCACAAGAAGCTCCAAGAACTGCTTTATATATATATACACAATGGAAAAACTTCCCAAATGAGTTTTTCACACGCTCTCCTTTTTGTCACAGTTTTGATTGCTCACTTGATTTGACTACTGAGGACAACCACCAAGAGGATTTTATCCAATTTCAAAATTTCCCACAACCACCTTTTGTCATCTTCAGACCTAAGCATATCCAAGATTCTCCTTTCAGGTTACAAGCTTATTCATGTTTTTTTCAGGTGAAGAATATTTTGTGCAAGAATTTTGAGGCAATATTTGTTATAACCACAATATTAGAGAGTTAAACATCACAACGAAGCATCTTCTTTTGCCTGTCCCTGGAGTGAGAGAACATTTTCTACATTTTTTCACATAACCTCAGAGAGTGATACCTAAAAAGAATAGAAAATGAGAGTTTGCATCTGAAAAGTCGCACTTGTCTGCAGGAAATGTTCATGATTACGAGGGAAATATAACAGAATCCAAGAAACCAAGGTGGCCATTAGTTTTGCTATAAAGAAAAGCATCGATCAACAGTTGCCAACACAAGGAACTAGGAAGTCAATGAGCAGAATTGGGCAAGGGAGCTGAACACAAGGAGATTATAAGCGAATTCTTTCTTCAAAGCATGTATACAATCCAAACCCTCTGAAAGGGGCTAAAGCCATTGACCAAGCTCTTTTTCTAGTGCCATATATCCCAGCTCTTTAATTCCTTTTCTATATTTTATATTATGGGTTTACACCCAAAGTCCACTGAAAGATGCCTGACGAGGGCATATATCTATGTTAATAAACTTAATTTCCTCTTCAAGATCAGTATTTCATTGCAAACTCTTATATTTCAATGGCAGTTCGCTTGATAGCTTCCAAGAAAAATGATAGTTAGTGTATCACAGCATATTCAACTAGTACTGATTTCATTCGTGCTGCAGATTTCATAAACTAACTATTTGGTCATTTCCAGAACACTACATTCAAAATATTAACATAATCCAACCATGATGGTAACATGAACCCAACTTCATTCATCACAAATAGAGTTGAGAGAAATTGGTTATGTAAATTGCAGCAAGAAAAGCAGGGTGCTAAACAATTCATCTGATTCCAGGTTTGTTTTATCCAAGAGTGGTACAAGCCGTGCCCCCATTCTAACAGAATTTCTACTTCTAACAGTTACCACTCAAGTAACAATTTTGAAACAACAGGGCCATTGGAAGTAGAGTGCATAATCTGAACTTGTTAGCTTTTACAATGATATATAAGCACAAAGCCAAAGAGAAACTCTCCGAGATTCATGATTTTTTGGCAGCTGAATTCTAGTTTCAAAAAAAAAAAAAAAACAAATCCTTCAGGTCTGTGAACTAGAACTACTCCCCACTTGTAGTTTGAACTTCAAATCATTCTGCAGCATAGTTATTCCATAAAAATATTCTTAGCCCTCTAAATGAAGATTTTAACCGTAATTTTTCTTTTTTTAAATACCAATCAATCAAAATTCAGGGTCGAAAAAAAAATTAAAACATATTATCATAGTATTCCAGCACAAAATAGCAGATTGAATCTTGACTAAACGAAAATTTCATCCTAGGGTTCGAACAAAACAAAAAACGAAATTCCAATATTCACTCAAAACCACCAACATCAGAAAGATTAAAGAGAAGAAGGCACTAATACCTTGGAACAATCTAGGGTTCGGTCTAAGAAATTCCACTATTTACAATAACGATCAGCCTTCTTCTTGACGCGGTCATCGAGGGCTTCTTCAACAGGCTTAACTTTGGCATTAGGATCATACCCAAACTTCCGAGCTTCAACGGGAAACAACTCGTCATACTTCATCTTCTTGGCTGCGTCAATGGTGTAAATATCGCCGGCACCGGAACCGGACCCCGGCGCTTCGCTAACAATAGTGGGATTCTCAGAGAATTCGACACCATCATCATCATGGCTAGGAGATTTAAGCTTCTTTTTCTTCCTATGCTTCTTCTTGTCGATGTCTTTTGCGCGAGTGGCTAAGGAACCTCCCTTGAATGTCAGCCTCCCTCCTTTCACTCTCTCGTATGCGTCCGACATTGTTTCTCTCTCTCTCACAAGAGGGAACTTCTGTTGGGTTTTGGAGCTCCAAGATACGGCTGTGGAATTGTTATTAAATGTTATACCTGTGCTTTAAAAAGTTGTACATTTATCCTTTTTGTTTTTGAGGGAAAGAGGAGTTTTTTTTTTTTTTAAATTAGTAAATTTAGTCTACAAACTATTTTATTTTTAACTTTGGTCCTTAATTACTTTTTTTTTTATTTTAAAAATTCTAGAATCTCTAAACTTTTTTCGAGCTTCAATTCAAAATTTCGCTGCATTACCATTAGAACAAAACTTTGAAGAGTACTTTTCAATTAACTGCCAATTAAAAATTAGTGAATTTAGTCCCAAAACAATTTTTGAACTTAAAAATATCCCAAATCATCCCACATCTTTTATTTCCCCCCCCCCCCCCCCCCTAAAATCTCTCAAATGGAGTTCATTTAACCTCCCAAAAAAGGTATATAAAAAAAAAATCCCATATTTTCTCTCACCTTGCCTCCCAAACTAGCTATTAGCTGTAGGTTGATGCCTCTAAGAAGTGTTGGCTAACCTTCAATAGTCAAAATCAAAAGAATGAATATATATTAGCACAAACCTAAAGATGTTCAAGAGTGCAATGGAATTAACCCAACCATCATTCTTTGCTCAGTAAGGCTATTTTTTTAAGATTTCCTTGCATTGAACATGCATGTAATACAATTAAGCGAATGGAAATTTCATGGCGAAATAAAATTCCCTTCATTAGTCAAAAGTTGGCTGGCTATTAAACATATATGCAGGCATGCATGCTAAGGTACAAAATACCCAAGTTATACTTGGGGTCCTTTTCCTCCCTGCCTTCTTGGTTTGCCAATTCCTTTTGTTCTTTTTCTGCTATGGAACATAACTGGGAAGGGGTAAAGATTTTGAATTGGTCATGGAAACAATCAATTTGAGAATTTGAAATATGAAGTATGAGATGATATTCATCTTTTCTCTAACTGTGCATCTCGATAGTGATGCCACTTTTTGTATCTTTGATGCTTGGGAAGTGCTGGTCTAAGTCGAGGAGCCGACGTACATTTGATACAGCAGCATCCTCTTAGCTGATTAACACAGGACCTGCAACATCTGCATAAACATATCTTGGGTTTTAGAAGTTGGTAAGTACCAAGGAGTATATAATCAAGGCGAAAAACCCCATCAGTCAAAAGTAGCGTAAATTGATGTCATTCAATGAAGCACTGCCAAGATTAATAACTATATGAACATGTTAAACTGATTAAGATATAGCTTGTGGATTGAGAAGTTCATACATAAATGCATAAAGGCTTAACCAATTGAATTATCAATATGATCATTTCACAGAGTCTGCAAATCTGATTTTGATCAATCAACCAACTAAAAGCAGGAGTACTGATCATGCTTTGCAGATTTATCTTGGTTTGAATTTACTGGTTCTTAGAAATTGATGCCTAATCTTTTGAAACTTAATACAGTTTACATTCTTTGATAAACGCCAAGTGATCGTCCTGGAAATAAGTAGGTAGCCACAGAAGTCATTCTGGGAAATGCCAAAGCTTACAAGCGTCTAAAATCACATGATGGATAGACTCTTTCTGTTGCTCACCTAAAATCCTAGATGTTTTGAAAGAAAGATCAAAATTCATTTCAGGTTCAGCATTTATCCGGTTCCAGCTTTCATAGAAAAAAGATATCAGATATGAAGAAGAAAAAGGATATTTTCACATCATCAGCCATCCTCAGATACAAGTATAGCTGCTGAGAAGTTTCACTGTGAATTTCTAAAACCTTAGGTCTTGATACCAAAATCTATAAGGATTTTCTAACTTTATAAATTTCCTGATACTTCCAGAAAAGCTAGAATCCAGATCTTTCAATACGCTGTTATAGGTTACTCAAATAGGGTTCTTACTCAGTCCTGAGTTCCAAACTTAACTATGTTTTATGTTTCACCACAACTAAGTTTTTCTTAATAATTCCTGTTATTTGGTCAAGATAGCACTAAAAGGCTACTTTTACAGATAAGATGAGAAAAGGGAGAACTAAAAGGCAAAAGGAAAACAAACACCTTAGAACTTCTAAAATATACAATAGGTAGCTTTCCACTTTAAAGGCGATTACTTCTTAAGTTGTTACCCCTAATGGCCATTCAGGTAGAGGTGTCAAACATGAGAAATTACTGAATCTCTTTGTACTTTTGTTATTATTCACATAATCAAGGTGAGAATTATCATCTCTTCTATAACTTTCCAGCAGAATCATTAAGCAAAATCATTCATTAACTTAACATTTTACTCTGCCCATTTTAAAGTATTCATAACAGGTACAAGTTTGTTCACAGTGTTGCACAATCCATCACTCCAGACAGAAAATCAAATTCTTTGTGGAGAGTATGACTGTACATATGGCAACAGATGAAAAAACCAGGACCATAGTACCAGACATTAGTGAGATTTGGCCCAAGTGTTTCATTATAGCCTTCTCCTCACGTGAAACAGGGCCTCGCCCATTTTATGTTTCATTTTTCGGTGTATAAGGCCATCTCCTAATGATTTGTAGTCAACATAAGTGCTCTTTTTATGTTTCTTGAACAGAAAAAAATCAACAAATTGAGCCTGACCAGTGATCACTACCACATCCATTTCAGTTCATGACCCATGTGTGTCAAAGCAAATTATGAAGAATGCCAAAACAAACTCGAAAGTTCAAAACCAATTTGGAATCATTTGAGTGGCACAAAATTTTTACAACTTGCTTTAGCTTTAAAAGAAATAAATCTACAAAAAATAGCTTTCTAGATGAATGATACCATCTACAGAATAAATTTAACTTACATTTGAAAATTTTTACTCTATAATTCTCTAAAATGAAGATATTAACTTACAGGAAAAGGAGATTGCAGTCGAGGTTTGCGCAATTACGATGCCTCAACTCAGAGACCTTTGAATGACATATGAAGCACTTAGCAAATGATGTTTTCTGGGGAACATCTTGCGTATGCATTTCACTCTGAATTTCAGGTTTGTAGGTAGAAGGTGGTAGAGAAAGACGATCATCAAAAACAAATAAATTCCCAACCCATCCTACAGATCCTTCACTCTTGAGATAATTTGAAATGCCACCCTCCAGAGTATATAATCTTTTGAATCCTCGTTGTCTGCAACAGGAAAAATGTATTCCTTAGTACATTAGATACCTTAGTACATTCCTCGTTGTCAGAACTAGAAAGGCAAGTTTTGAAGAAATGCTGTCAAGGACCAAAATTTCTCATGTAATTGGAAATTTGCATACAAAACTGAAATGAAAAGAGTCAATAAAATAGAACAAATCAAAGTGGAGACAATTGAGCCCTTATCCATCCAAGTAAAGGAACGCAAGTCACGCAACTTAACAAGGTTGATAGGAAAATAAAAAATTAGCAATTCTTCTACAAGTTACGTTCAACCATTTAGTTTCATCAAACTTCCTTAAGACATTTCAGGTTCTAAGCTCAGGCCTCAGTTTGACTTCATCATCATCTCAAGGATATGAAAGTACAATATAGAAAACTTCAGTGGTTTGACAAACTTGATATACTTATCAATCATTTGACTAGTATCAATCATTCGCCTCAAGCTTTAGCCTTCCCAGAATCTTGACAATTTAAAGATTTTTGATGAAGAATAGTAGATGTGGATATTGGGGATTTAGCATTAACTAAACCAAGGACTTGAGTATCAATTCACATGAATGTGCCTGGTTTGTTGCAACTGCTTACAGTCTTTTACACGCTCACACATAGAGAGCTACCAGTATGCCTACCTTACAGGTATTCATGCATGTCTCTCTAGACATACATATATCCAGACAAGCCCATCTATCTATTATATTTTTCCTGATTTCACAGTTATTTTACAAATGAACTTATTTCCATAATTTTTTCTACTTATGATAAAAGTAAAGATTTCAAATTAGCTGAAGTCTATACAAGAAAAATTAAGAACTTCAATAGTCAGGTGCATTCATTATACTGTAAAGCTGTCAACAAAATAAAAGAACTCATTATATTTTAGCCTAAATGAAAAAATGACGTTCGCTGCACTCTTATGTCACTGTGCACGGGCAACTTTACATTAGGTTTTAGACTTAACTAACTAGTTGCTTGGGCACACTTGATGCATGTGTTACCAAAATATCATTTAATTTAGATTTTAATGACTTGAAAAGGACATTATTAACCTGATGTTTTAAGGTTGTTATAACCTGTTATAGATATCAATCATAGGAGAAATGAAGTAATAGATAGGATTCTTGATATTAATGTAATGCAATTAAGATGTAGGAGGTATGGTTGTAGGCAAACTTAATGGAAGATTTTTTAAAAAATAATTATGGTAATATGTTGTGTATACCCTACAAAATTAGGTTTGAGTATAGTTCCAGGAAGTTTCGGAAATGAAAAATTGGCATAGAGCATAAATTTTAAGGAATTTAGTTGATTTTAGTCATGCAAATGTAATCAGGGTATAATTGAAACTTTAGGTTTTGACTACAAATTCAAAAGAGCATCTGATTATTTAGGTTTACAGGAGTACACATAAGAGGAAAAAGCTCTGTAAAACGGACAGAATTCTCTTGTAAAGAGAAACAATTTTTTGGTTCACAAATGTGTTGCAGAATTCATCAAAAAAGAAAAAAAAAACATCCTTGGTATTACGCTTGAAAATTATGATTGATGCTACCCCACATAAAGCTGGAAAATTCTAGAGAAGGTATTATGCATAATTTTTATTTATGAATAAATTCTCTATGTATAGCCTTGTCAGCAGAAATACTTTTCTAAGTTGAAAGCATATGCAAACTAGGAGGTAACTGTAACAGAAAAACATTTCTAGAGAGATTTTATGTGAAATTAAATATATTCTACCTAAAAAATCAAATGTAGTCTACCTAAGAATTGCAGAATACACGTCACAGCGGATACCTCCAGTGCAGTACATCAATACATCAGTTTTCTCTTTATCAACAGTAGTTAAAGGGTCTGACTCACTTTCCTGATACAGAAAGGCATGTGGTGCAACCATCCAGAAAAAAGGTTAGTGAAAGAGGTAGCAAAGGCACAAGGAATTGCGATTCTTTGTTTGGCATTCCTAAATTTCATCAATGGATCCAACATGAGGCAGATGCTAAAATTATTTTGTGCGGATGAATTGAATCACTACATTGAAGTCATTATTACAACATCTGACCAGGACTGCCGATCCTCAGAAATAGAAAAGACAATTTATTAGTAAGTCAAATTTCGAAATACCTCTGACTCAGACAGTCCAAATGAAGTGCTCCTAAAACAGTCCACCTCAGGTCGTTGTGCCGCTTCAAAGTGACCTACATCCCATTCATAGCCTGTAAACAACAAATAGCTGGTATCATGAAACATGCTCTGTCTAGCATAAATATGAGATGGCTAATCATGAAACAGGCTCTGTGTAGCATAAATATGAGATGGCTAATTTTTTTATCATTGTGGCACTTTCACATAAAACAGAAATGGTGCAATGTTTTCCAAGATGACAATTTAATATCATAAATAAAGAGAACTACCCTTATGAACGATACGTCAATAACTACTCTTGGTGTATGTGTTTATATAGTTCCAAATTCCATGAAACCTTCCTTTAATTTTTCTGTTTTCAAAGTAAATAAAATCATTTATTAAAATAATCCTGTAATAACTAGTTCAAGATGGAAAAGGATTAAATTAAGCCACAAAGTGTTAACCTAGAGAAATATCAGACGATTAAACTGCCTATTCTTTACCGAACTGCTAAACTAGTGCACCAGGCATAAAAAATATTTTTACCAGTTTTCATGGAATTGGAAGAAATGCATGGGGATGAACAGAGAGAGTAGTTTATTATAGTAGGTGCTGGCAGAAGAAGATGCAGTACTGTATTTTTAAGCAAAAAGGAGCTCTTCTTAAGGATCAAATAATTTTCCATCTTTAGGTGTCCAAATATAAGAAAGAAGTATGGCCTTATATAGGTTTTAATCTGAAGGATTATAAGACAAGTCAGCACAAACATTTCTATTGAACTTTTTTTATCATCTTTTGATATGTGCTTTCCTAATTCAATGTAAGCTGCCACAGTTTCTCTATCATTTCTATATTCAAGTAGTTAACCAAAAAAACAGTAAGACAAAGCTTTTTCTACCAGAGAAATGAAGAGAACATATCACCCACTAAATTAACATGTTAGCAGCTGTTTGACTTCTTTCCACAACTTGATGTTCCTAGAAGAATGTCATTCTTTTATCTTCTCTATCTTCTGAAGCACACAACCTAGTTGTAATATTGTGTACTGGATAAGCTGGGAAAGTGAATATTGGGATGATACTTATGTGGCACCAAAGCATCCAAATTCCATGAGTTTCCTTAATACTCCAACCTTGTATTCTATAACTTTTGCATATAACATGTGCTACCATTATTACACATACCTTTGTCCACTTCTTGGCATTTTCCTCTTGGATACAAAAAATTAGCAATTGCACCCCTTTTCCAAAATGTTCATATGACAATTTATCCATGAGTATACACAGTGTTCTGACCTTACCCAATATTTTATATACAACCTTAGAATGAGTGAAGTTTGACAATCAGACAGTCAATTGAGTCTACAAAATTTACAGCATACACCAAAAGAATTGCAAAAGCAAAGGCAGCTCTAACGAGAATACATACCATTTCTTACATCAAGTAGAATAAAGTTTGTGTTCAGATCTGCTTTTGATTGAACAACAATCTCTTTTACCGCCTCTAATTTGTTCCGCCACTGCTTTGGTGTGAGTGGTATCGCTCGAATTGCAGGATTAGTCAAAGGAAGATGTGAAATTCCACCTTCCAACTGGAAAATATATTTTTAGTTAACTACTAGCCAATTTGCTTCTGTTCAATTTTTAAACAGAGTACCATCAAACTATGATATGGAACTTTAAATGCCAATACAAAAGCACACAGTTTTTTGCATGTGTAAACATTAGAAATCTTTAATAGATTTGACAAGTCGCACTAATAGTTCTTTGGGTGTTTAAAATCTTCTTTTCTAGACCTTGGAGTCTCAAAATTATATATATATATATATATATATTGACGCAATTCAAAGTTCAGTATCAACATTTCATACAAAGATGGACTAAAATAATATCGAGTTGTAGCAAGAGAATAATTTTTGTTCAAGAATGTGACCAGAAACGTGATTAATAATGATCTTCTCTCTTGTACATCGCAATTGTAGATTCAGCTTTCTTCTGCCAGAAAAATAATAGCTTCTTTTAGAACTGGATTAATTTTAGATTTCTAGCATTAATGATATTGCTTCAACAAAATAAAAGATATGTTTTACAGCATACTTTATATGATATTCAAGGGGACTAGAAAGAGATTAATAGCATATGGTACAGATATTTCTAGCTTGATCCCAGGGCTATTTAACATGTATAGACAGAAGAATGCTGGGTCCAGCCAACAAGCTTTTCATTACATTTGACCATGGGTAAGTTATCAACTTACTCTTATTCATTGAAGTTGGTTAAAAGGGGGTCCTATTGGTTAGTGGGATTCATGTCCTTTAAACTACGAAAGTTCGTTGTGAAACTTTAGAAGCAAATATATTTACTTTAGGAAATAGGAAATTCATTTTTTGTGATCATAAACCAAAAATGGTTTCAATTTTGAACAGATGGCGTAGAACATAACTCATTGTGTGAGAGTAAAGACTAGATAATGCAATTAATATACTGGACAGAAGAAGTGGTTAAACATAATAGTCATATTTATTTTATGTCAAGTTAATTGTATTAAACTGAGGTTGGCTGCTACCATATCTTCCGTGCACAAGGGAAAATTCTAGATTCTATCTATCAAGGTAAAGGTCATGAATCTAGATCTCAGGGAACTAGTCTAATAAAAGAAAATGCATTTCAAGAAGATTCAGAAGAAATGTAATGAAATGATAAATTCATTTTTCCCTACCTCCATTTTATTAGTTAGGTTTTCTGGTAAAAACTCTAGTTGGAAGAAAAAGAAGAGAATAAGGGAAGAATTAAAAAATTTTACAACACTGTACCAGCAGCAGTGGAGCTTTATGAACAGGAAAGAGATTTTATAGCACATTGAGCAGGTAATGAGACTTTAACCAAGATAAGAACCAATGCTGAAAAAACTAATATTACCAATAAAGGAGTCCCATTAATATGAACTTGCCTGTACAAGTGATGGTTTATACCGAAGCTTCAGTCTTGGAAAGGCATGGCCATCTGGAGCTTCAGATATCTGGACCAGTAAATCTGAAAATCTGTGGTCCTCTTGTACCCATCTAACATATTCAAGTGCATCTTTTGATGGTCCACTGTACTGCACAAAAGTAAGTCTCAAACGAGACAAAAAGAAGAAAATTTAGAAGGCAAGGACGAAGATTCTGAGGAACAAGATTGTTATTATGGGCAGGAAGCAATTTTCAATGATCTATTCGCCTAATTGTTCACCGCCTTATCTTAGAAATTGCTAATGCACCTAGAACATGACAGCAGCAGACCAAAAGGGCACATTTTGATATTTGAATGTTTCAATAGTAAAAATTATAGAATAACAATCACACAAGGGAATATAGTCAGTTTCAGTGAAGACAATATTCAAGTCCTACAATGAACCTCTAGAAGATAAGTATTGATGAGAAAAGGTTCAAAGAGATTTTAATTGTTAATTATTGAAGAATTTTTGTGCTTAGAAAAGTTCAAGATGAATCCATATCAAGTTGGAGGAGCAGTGCTTGATTCTTGGAGTCGAAGTCAAATTCTATGAAAGATGCACGAAAATTGAAGGATTCTTTGAAGATTTTCTATTTTAAATAGGAATTGAAAGATTTTATAGAATAAATTCCAGTAGCTTCCAACTATAATTTGTAATTTAATTTCCTTAGTGATTTAAGAGTCCTAAATTTTCTTTAATTTACTATTATAAATACCATTTATACAAGACTTTATAAGGAATATAAGATATCAATTTATCAATGTAGAGATTATTTATCTTTGATTATTTGAAGAACTTTTGTTCTTGAACTTATCAAGTCTCATTATTGACTTATCAATCAAATGATTGGTGGGTTGATTGTGTCATATTTCTTTACTAAAACTCTTGTTTGTCATATAAGCAATGAGTTACAATCATATCAACGACCTAAAAACGATTATTGGACGACTTTATTGATTCGGATTTAGTTCTACAAATTAGAAGGGGTTCGTATCAAGTATTACGTACAACATATCCCGAAAAGAAAAAGTTTTATACAAAAAATTAATTTTACTTCCAATAACACCCATAGAAATTGTAATGAGAATAAGATCTAGAGATGTGATAATCCAGGACAATATCTGATGAAACTTGGAGATCATTAGAATTTTAAATGTATTTATCATATTGTTGAAAGAATCAAAGGGGCTTTTAGCATGCACTTGAAGTGCCATATGAGATTTATTTCCATCACAAGAACCTATTCAAAATTCATTCACTCGCTGATAATTTATGACATATTTCTTCCTTACTATGTTTTCCAATCCACAATTCAAAGTTAACCCTTTTTCTTTTCTCAATTTCCATTTTACCAAAAGATGTGTTACAAACGCGTCATCAACAATTACAATAGCAAAATAAATACATAAATCAACAAAAATTATGTATATTGTCCCCATGCATAAACGACACCGTCCAGAAATCTCTATGTAGAATACCATCATCTTAAACAACAATTGTGTGCATTAGCCCCATTATTCTACTACTGAACTGAACAATTGTTTAAACAAATGGAATAAAAAGTGCAGAGTTTCATCACTCCCTAGATTAATATATTGATGAAAAGACAGATCATAAGCATACCTGTGCATTAATCCCTTGCTCATTCAAGTATATGCGACCATGTATATCACGATCCTGATTGATTACAAAATGCACACAAGGTTAGTGAAAGACTCACCGAGATCAATTCTTCATCATAGCAATGAGAAAAATATACTATGAGGCCTTTTACAATAGTGCAAATGAAAGGTATATTGTTCGAGATTCTATACAAATAGATCGGAACTCAAAAGTAGACACTCTTCTAGCATTCCTTATAATCAAATAACATATGATGCTCGCCAGACTAGATTTTGATTGCATCAGCAATCAGATATTTGAGGAACTCTACGCTTTCCAGAAATTTGTTGAGATGGAAAAGGACAATAGAGAAGGAGAATATACAGCCAAGAAATTGTATCTAACCTTGGCAGAATCTGTAAAATATTAGATAAAAAAGACATCCCAAATGAAAAATAAATGTAAGCTTTCTTGAAAAACAGCAGTTACACTTTAGCATGTTCCCACAAAGCAGAACTGCGCCTAAAGCTAAGTGAAACAAGCAGCACTCGAAGATTATTGGACTTCTATTAACTGTAGTAATTTACCTCCCACACTCAAAAAACAAGAAATAAATCACCACCATTCCTTACTCACGTCCTAATTAACTTCAATTTTGAAATGGGAAATCATGTTCACATCAGTCTAAAACGCCTGAGCTATAAATATCCTGGTCCTTAAATTAATTCAAGTCAAACTAATGAAAATGGAACGGGAATACCTGTACAAAGGTCAGGTGTTTAGAGACTTCCTCTTCAGGATCTTCAATGAACACAAAACGGTAGAAATTGACCACTATAAATTCATCTTCATCTATATTATCTCCTTCAGTATCAATTTTGACCAAATTGCAGCCTTCTGAAGATGCTGAAAATGCAAAAAGTTCAGAACTTGCTCGCCGTCTCCAAGAAAATGGCTTATTTTTCGTCCAATGTAACTGAAATTGACACCTAGAAAAATGTAAAAGAGGCAATGCCCTGATTCTATTTTTAAAAGATGTAAATTCCGAAGTAGCAAGAATCTTGGAATTGATAGCATCACTGTGCTTATGGTGAATGAAATTTGATTGTGGACCTGAGGAGATAACTGACCAAGACATCATAATTCATAGAGCTGTGATAATGCAGAAGAAGTCCAAGGGATGAGTTTGGTGGGTAAGGTCCGGATGGACAAGAAAAAGTTGAATACTTCAGTTCGAAATTCCAAACAAGAAATTTTTTTTATTTGGGATGCATTAAATGCAGCACCCATTCCATTTTGTACATCACTCAGTCATTAAAGTGTAAATGTTATAAATGTCATTCTTGTAAAAATAATATATTTTTAATTCCAAATACAATTTCACCTTTTTTTCCTAATCATATTCATAGTTTTATATTTAAATATTAAAAAATAGTTAAATTGTATCTAAGTTAAACTTTAAATTCAATTTTTTTATTTAAATTTATTAAATCAGACCAACCCAAGCAAAAATATGACATATTGCGTAAGACGTGCAACTACTCAACTCACATTTTATCGATAAAACACTTTAAGGGATTAGGTTGAATTCAAAAGTTATAAGTCGTGATTTATGATGAGATTTTAAAAGTCGTACATATTTTTTTATCTTATTCTTAATATATATATGTATTTAATATATAATCTTAATATAAATATATTTTTAATACATATTTTTCATACCACAATTAATACATTAAATTAAAAATATGAAATAATGTCAAATTAAAAAGTATATATAAAAATGTAAATGGTATAAATGTCCTTGTGTATTAAAAAACAATTTGGATCCATTAAAAAAGTTTTGCATTAAATAATACATTTTTATCTCCATTTTTTAACATTCTCCCCTACTTTCTCTCCAATCATTAGTGTACTCAACAAACGTTTCTTTCAATTTGCTCAATAAATGGATGATGAGTACAAGGCCGCGTATTGTGCCACCACTCAGTGATTTCAAAAGCTGCATACTTTTTTTCTTCTTATTTCAGAATTATTTTATAAAAAAATATATATTTAAATGCAATAGTTATGATTTTTATCATTTTTTTTTAGAATCTATTTGAGGCAATACAAAAATATTTCATTGATTTACGAGTGTGTCAATCAATTTAAATTCAAACAATTTATGATCCATATATAAATTATTTAAATGATTTAAAAATACTTGTGAATATCCATTTATTTATATAACTTTGATTATGTTTTTTAAGAGGTGATTCGTTATAATTATATTCAATTAAATTTCTTAATGTAATTTTTATTATCTAACCTCATGTTCAATTAACTTTTTTAATATTTAATTAACTAATCATTTATATGTATTTGAAAAATGCAAAAAATAATAAATATACTATCAATTGATTTTTTTTATAAAAAAAATCCTATCAAATGAATTGAAAAATGGCCTTATGTAAATTTATGTTGACTCTTATAAATTTATTGGCCCTTGCTCTGGTATTCATTTGCTGGAACACAAGCAGCAAAATATCACAACAATAAATAATAGAGAAATATAAGAAAAGTTAAATAATAAGAATAAACAACACAAAAAATTTAAAGTAGTTGGACATCTCAATTGTTTATCGATGTATAATTATTACAAGAAAATACTCAATAATAATAAGTAAATATTCGGTAAAGAAATTTATGAATCTACTGGCATACTAACCATGGCATTCCTTTGGCATCTCAGTGAACCTAGCATTATCTTTACAGTAATCATAAACCAAATACTTATCTTGAACACTTTTGATTTGGTTTTTCTTCTTTTTGTCCAACTTTCTATTGGTCGATTTATCCCACCAAAATTGGCCTTGTTTACCACATCTTACCATAGAATCATTAGATGATAATGCACATGCATCAACTTCAAATGAACCAAAAGTTGCAACAAAAGGGGCATAGCTCCAATTTGTCTTCACTGTTCCTCCTCTTGTGGCCCAATCATCACCATTCCACAATGACCCATGTATTCCCATTGCTTGGCTCTTTGGGTATGGAATCCCTTTTGATTCTTTGTTCTCAAATACTCTTATTGGGACTTCATCAACTTGGAATCTGTATTAGTGGACAGTGCAAACACTCTTATAGTGGACAGTGCAACCTTATATGATTGTGTGCAGAACTAGGCAACTTTTGAAGTAGTTGGGTGCCATGCATGTATAATTTCCTTAGTGGATGGTGAAACATGCAATTAAAATGGCGAGCACAATATAGAAAGTGTAATCAAAAGAAACAGTTGCTGCAGATTTCTTTATTTTTTTATTTTTTATTTCATTTTATGAATGCAGATTTCTTTAGTAAAATGATGCAAAATCTACCTTGATACCTTTTTTTTTGGAAACCATTTTGTCTGGGAGTTCTAATACAGGAATGAATTAGGCTGCTGTATGGCCTCCACTTTCGGTTCTCATTAATTCTTGCATTAAAGATGTAAGAAATTTTTTTTTTTTTGTCAAAAAGGATAAAAAAGCATTAGTATATTGTGTCGTGTCCCTTTGTATATATGAGGCACAACTAGAAATCTAGACTTACACAGTTAAAGTTCGCAAAACATATGAGGTAAGATAATAACGCAATTATTAATTGTAAAATTTCTATCTCTTTAATGAAGTATTTTAAAAATATGTTCCTGAAAAAATATTATTTTCATTGGGAAATTAAATTGATATGTTTTAAAAATAAATAAATTGCCCATATCCCTGGCAGTGTACTATTTCCCCCTCCGTCTTATTTTAATTATCCATTTTAAAATTGCATAATAAATAAAATGAATATTAAAAATGATATTATATAATTAAATTTTCTAAATGGTTATCATTTAATAGTTATCGTAAGAGTATTTATTTTTTTCATAAAATACATTTTTAAATAAATAGTGAACAATTCATCCAAATTATTCATTAATAAAAAGGAAAAAGTTGTAAAAGTACATTCTAAATTAAAGGATGAACAATTTAAAAGCAAATATGGACAATTGAAATAGGACAAAAGGAATTATATCTTTTCGTTTTCTTTTTCTTTTTGTATGTAAATGTCAGTGGCATGCAGTATTTTTCAGTGTTTTCCTTAATTTAGTAGGAAAATTTTCCTAAAGAATAAGAAAGAAAGAAAAAGGAGAAAAAAAGTATAATTACATGATATAGCGATGATTCCAGAAGAAGGAATAGTTATGGAAGTCTGTGGTTGGATCAAACCAAAGGCCATGCCTCTGCTCTCTGTTTCCAGTGCCATTAGAATATACATTTGTTTGCACCAAATAAGGTTGTCCTGATTCATTGCCCAGAAACTCAAAGTCTAACTCATCATGATTAGACCCCTCCGATGCTAACTGCATTTATAATTAATTTTCATCATCAAAATCTAATTGCACATTATGATTCACATAACTTCAAATTAATATTTATTTTGCAACAGAAAAATATATAACATATATAAAGAAAACATGGACTTACATAGAATGCAGTGACAGTTCCAGCTGATTCACCTTGAACTAATTTGATCTCTGCACTAACTTTGCCATATAAATACTTCTGCTTGGATTCAAATCCACAACCTAAAAATGCACAACACAAAGGTTCAAAATTTGTGTAAAACAAAAGAGAAAAAAAAGGGGAAACGGAGACATTTTAAAATATATTTATTTAGTTTGAAATTGCATTATTACCTGTAGTATTATCAAGATTTAACAAAACCTTGTCACCTTGATTAATAATGATGTGATCTGGTGCCCAAATGGGCACAAAGATATCACTGAAATTAGCAGAAGCTACTATGTTCTTGTTTAGAAACATAGATAAATTGAAAAGAAATAACACTACTGTTGAACGTGAGTGAAACTCCATTTTCTTGCTGAGATTTTGAAGGGATTCGGAGCATGCAAATTCCTACAGGCTACAAAGTTTGGAGCCATTTTATAGGGCTTATGGGAAGATGAAATGGGGTTCTATAGGAAGTGGTTTCTGCAAGATTCCTTGTGGAATTCTCATAGATGTCAGCAGGCACTATGTAATTTCTATTATTATATTAGGTCCTTGTAATATCTTCTTCTTCTTCTTTTTTTCTTTTTTTCTTTTTTTGTTCTCTCTGTTTGCCATTATCACCATTTTGATTAGAGAGTGAGGAATTAAAGGAAAGGAAGAAGAATTGGTTATCATGTGTTAGTGCTGTCCACTAATTCAGTACAGAAAAAAAAAAATCAATGCTCTCATGCGCGGAAAATTCATTATAGTGGGCTGACTTCAAATCTTATAGACATGATCTAATAATTTGACAGAAGATTAAAGAAATTCATGCAAATATTATTTCCTATAATTCATATAATTACCCTAGATCATAATCTCCAGAGTGGCTGCTTTCTTGTTTCAACAGAAAAGCAGTAGCTTGTGCATTAATTGATAACTAGCCCTTCAAGTTCTACATAGTTAATACTCCCGCCATAAAAATTTGAATATTCAGTCTTCTAAAATAAAGTTTCATTAACAATTTTTTAAATTTAAAGGATTTATATTTCACTAACTCATTAATCCAATTAATAATAAGAATAATATGGTAACTCTTTTAATGTCAAAGACTTTTATTAATTTTTAGACTAAATTAATTGTAAATATTCAATTCCGAACAATAAGTAGATTAAAGTAATATTTTGGATTCAATTCATTTTCATGTAATAATAGCCACAAAAAAAAAAAAGAACAACAAGAAAGAGTGGGGTGGTTGTGCATGCAAAAATCTGGGAATCAAATACAGCCTGGATATTTCCTCAAAAAAAAAAAAAATACAGCCTGGATGAACCATTACCAAGCCACGATAAAATAGAAAATCATTTCCCTCAGTTTTCACTATTAATTAAGAAATGATAATCTTGGATTTTATGGTATTTTGATCAAACTTTCCTGTCTGGAGTCGGGATGTATTAGACAGGAAAATAATCTACTTTTATATATTTATTTGTTTGTTATGATATGCCACTTCTACCGATTCAAGTATTTTTATGTATTAAATTAAGTTATGTAGTGAAAATTTTAAAAAAATATTCCCAAATTTAATTGTTAGACAAATTATAAACATAATTTGTGATAGCCTAGCAAGTTAAGTCAATTTTATTTGTCTCATTCCCTAATTAAGGAAGTGATACAAGGTCCCCCGGACAGAGGTGAATTGACAAAGGATGGATTGGTAAAGGAAGAGTGTATATGCATTCTTTCTTTTATTAGTATGAATTAGATTTCTAGAAAAGTCAATTATGCCTCCTTCTGATAGAGGATATTGGTGATAGTCAATTGATTTACTTTCAAAATCTAATTATTTAGGTACATCTCACGATTTATAATAGTAACAGTATTGAGATCGAAATTGTTATATCTAGATATAAAAAAAATACAAGAGAGAATATAGAAAAATTCAAAAGAATATTACACGCGGAGTGGATATTACTAGCTGCATTTAAAAAAGCTGATACGTAGTATCTATTTCTTCAATTATTTTATTAATGTTGATAATGGAATAAGTCTCATTATAAAATTATTCAAATAATGGTTTCAAAGCATTCAATATGCCAATTAGGGTTGTATTCAAACGCAAACAAACCGACCTTGAAGGTTTCTAGCTTGAGTTCAAATAGTATTCAAACACTTTTTGAGTTCATTTGATTAACGTTCAAGTTCGAAATATTGTTCGTATTAATTCGATTATTTGTTCGAATTGTTCACGAGCGTTCAAGTTCAACTCGTTTAATCTAATGAACTGAACTCAAATTTCTCGATTAGTTCGACTTCGAATTTTATTTTTTGTTTTAATTGTTACAAAATCCTAGCATAGACTACTCTATGATTCCTAAACTAACCATTTTGCAATCATGAAAAGCTCTCAAATATCTATTGGTTGTTTTCTTGTGATCCATAAATATTTATACTTTTGGAAAAAAATGTTACACAATATAGAGAAATAAAACTTGAGAATAAAAAAACAATTCCACAACGCAATAATTATAGTGGAAACTCCAAAATAGGATAAAACCACTTTTGTTGTCAAAGACAACTATAAAAATTCCATTGTGTAGAAAATTGTTGCAACTACACTCAATAATTTTCTCATATCTAAAGCAAAGATAATTACACTCAAAGAAACTCTCTCTCAAATCTTCAAAAAAGATCTCATTCTCTGAGCTTCTTGCACTCACTTGCTTGGATGCCTTTCAAAGCATGCAATTAATGCCTTTTATAGGCATAATTGGCACACAATTTTGGATTAAAATGTGAAGGTTGCCCTTGTTTTTATTCTTGAATGTTCATCTAACAAATGGTATTTGAGAGTAGAGATAGGTAGGACTACATCGAAGGCTTCACCATAAAGAGTACGCACTTAGAATCAAAGATAAATTCTAAGATTTTATATCGGCACATGTTGAACAAATCTACTGAAAAATTATTGTACAACTTTCATGTTAACTTTCTAGAAAGTTCATCAACAATCAACTTCATCACAACACCTTGCATTAATGCCAACCAATTCTTATGTGCAAAAAACCTTCTAGCCGTAACACAAATTCTTTCATGGCAATTTTGAGAGTCTAACAGCATGCCATGAGGATGTACACTTTATTTAAGAAAAGTTTAACTTCTACCTCTCCAAAGGTAGACAGACTTTTAGTTTCTCTATCAATTTTTGAATTTAAATTGTTTGTCGAATCAGCCCAACCTTTTGGAAAATTTATTTTGAGTTGCCCAGGTTGTCCACACCTCTACCAAATTTGTTTCTTGTTCATGAAGCTCTTCTTCCCACTTCCAACTACCATCAAAGCCAAGTCATCAGGCGGAACACTTTATTCACCCTTTAGCCTCTTTTCTTCAGTGAAAAGTTTGTTAGTAACATCTAATAGCACAATAGTTTTTTTTCCCATGAATCAAAATGGGCTTCAAGTGTTTACAAGAATATGGAAGAGACTAAATGATCCTCAATTCTACATCCTCGTCATCCATCTTCACTCTAATGGCTTCCAGTTTAGAAACAATACCATTTAAGACACTCAGATTGTTAGAAATAGTTGAGCCTTCAGTAATATGTAGAGTATGAAGTTGCTCTTTGAGATATACTTGATTAAAGACTTTTTGTTTGATACATGCCTTCAAGCTTCTCCCAATGTTCTTGGCCTAGGAAATTCCTTTCACATTAGGAAGAATGTTCTTGGCCAAATATAATTGTATCAAACTTGCAACTCTCAAATTGAATTATTATCAATCTTCATAGTTCATTCTGGATTTTGAATCTTCTTTGCTTGTTATGCGGTCAATTTTTCCTTCAACGGTTTGCGTAACCCGAATTTAATCATTACATCTTTGACTTATACTTGCCACAAGCCAAAGTTTATTTTATTATCAAATCTTTCTACATTAAATTTAACTATTGACATTTTAACTTATGTTTTGATATCATTTATTGGGAAAAAATATCACACAATATAAAAAAAAAATTGGAAATAAAAAAAATTTTTACAATACAAGAATTATAGTGAAAACTCCAAAATATAATAAAAACCACTTTCTTGTAAAAAACAACTAAAGAAAATTCACTATTTACATTCACTAATTTTTTTAAGCTAAAAAAAATCTCTCTCAAATCTTCAAAGAATATATCATTCTCTAAGCTTTTTGCTCTCATTTGCTAGGAGCCTTTTAGAGCCTGCAATTGATGCCTTTTATAGGTAAAATTGGCACACAATTTTGGGAGAATTTAACCAAAATAATCATATTTTTAACATTTTGATCCAAAATAACTCTATTGTATGGGGATGTACAAAAATAACCCAAAAAGTATTTGAAAATAACGTCTAAATAATTTTGTTAAGAAGACGTATTTGTCAAACACATAAAGACTTTTGGTAAAGGGTAGACGTGATTGTGAATCACGTCTTCTTAATTAGATTTCTTTTTAAAAAAATTCATTTTTTTAAAAGTGAGTAATTTTTGTTTTTTTTAAAAAAAAATCTGAAGACTTTTTTTTTTTGAAATAGTGAGTAAAAAAAAACTTAGACGTGATTGTGAATCAGTCTAAGTTTTTTTTTTAGTCATTAAATATCTAAAAAAAAAATTTTAGAAACTTTTCCTTTTTTTTAATGAAATAGTAAGTAAATTTCTTTAAAAAAAAAGTTAGCCACCTAAAAATAAATAAAATTTTTGCCACATTAGTTTTAGATGTCTAATTTCTTTAGATAAATTGACTAACTATTTAATTAAATAAAGGTAAATTTTTTTAAAAAAAATAGAAGATCAGCTTTTACTACTATTAGTGTAAAAATAATATTTTTAATATTAGTGTAAAAATTTAGTGTCAAAATAAATTTCAATATTACTGTAAAAATATTTTTTAAAATTTTTATTCCAAAATTTATATAATAAATAAATATTATTAATTTTTTTAGGTGTCTAACGTTTTTTTAGACAAATTGACTAACTATTTCTTTAAATAAAGGAAAAGTTTAAAAATAAAAAAAGATAGAAGATAATGTTTAATAACTGTAAAAATAGTGTAAACATAATATTTTTAATATTAGTGTAAAAATTAGAGAATTTAACCAAAATAACGTCCATTGGAAGACGTAATTCTTAAGCTTTTTTTAAAAAAAAACTTTTCTTTTTTTAATATAGTGAGTAAATTTAAGAAAATAAATAAAAGTCTTTAGATTTTTTTTTGAAACTTTTTCTTTTTTTAATGAAATAGTGAGTAAAATTTTACACTAATAGTATTAAACATGATCTTCTATTTTTTTTTTCATTTTCAAACTTTTTCTTTATTTAATGAAATAGTTAGTCAATTTGTCTAAAAAAAAGGTTAGACATCTGAAAACAAATTAATAATATTTATTTATTATATAAATTTTGGAATACAAATTTTAAAAAATATTTTTACACTAATATTGAAATTTATTTTGACACTAAATTTTTACACTAATATTAAAAATATTACTTTTACACTAATAGTAGTAAAAGCTGATCTTCTATTTTTTTAAAAAAAAAATTTGCCCTTATTTAATTAAATAGTTAGTCAATTTGTCTAAAAAAAAATTAGACATCGAAAACTAATGTGGCAAAAATTTTATTTATTTTTAGGTGGCTAACTTTTTTTTTAAAGAAATTTACTCACTATTTCATTGAAAAAAAGGAAAAGTTTCTAAAAATTTTTTTTTAGATATTTAATGACTGAAAAAAAACTTAGATTTGATTCACAATCACGTCTAAGTTTTTTTTTTTACTCACTATTTCAAAAAAAAAGAGTCTTCAGATTTTTTTTAAAAAAATAAAAATTACTCACTTTTAAAAAAAACAATAAAAAGTTAAAAAAAAACCTAACTAAGATCACGTCTTTGAATGAACGTGATTCACAGTAACGTCTATCATTTACCAAAAGTGCGGACGTTTTTGCCAAAGACGTCTTCTTAGCAAAATTGTTTAGACGTTCTTTTTAAATACGTATTGGGTTATTTTTATACCCCACACATTAGGATTATTATGGATCAAAAGGTTAAAAATGGGATTATTTTGATTAAATTCTCCAATTTTGAACTAAAAAATCTAAAGGCTGTCCACGTTTTTCTTTCTTTTGTATGTTCATCTAACAAATATATTGGGAGTTTATTTAGGAAGGAAGGATGTAGTGGAATGGTACCGCCCCACTAGCAAATACATCTTTGGAAAAGCTAATATCTTAACACCAATATAGCTCATATCATATTTGATTGAATTCATATCTTAACTTATCGAATTCACTAGGGTGGAGTTGTAAAAATAGATACGTTATACATTTACTAATATTAATGTCCAATAAGATTATAAGAATTCAACATTGTTGCTAATAAAAATATCAAAACGTATCATTGATTGTGTTATTGTATTTCAACAACATACTATGTATAAATATGATCAAATTATATTTTGAGATTCTAATTAGATGAAAAAGCCCACTTTTAGAAATTTCCAAAAAAAAAGTGTTTCGCATGCCATGCCAAGTTAATGGCTTGCCGATTTGGATTAACTTAAAATCTAGTACTACTAGCTATCAAGTACTAGAAATCATGAATTATCTACGAGAATAGCATGATGCCTAGAATGACTGGAGTTGAAGTTGGATAGGAATTAATTTTTGAAGTCTTTGTGTTAATACTAAAATGAAAGAAATATATTTAAATGATTTTTTATTTTCTAAGTTAAATGGACTCATATATTAAATAAATAAATAAAATAGTCAAATATAATTTAATAAATTAATCAATTAGTTCAAAATTTAACTTCAAGATTTTTAATGTGGAAGGAAAATACTTAAATTACAAGTGAGGAATCGAGGAACTATTAACCCAAAAGAAATCTTAAATTTCTGAAATCATTTTTCTTTCCCAAATCAATCTTTAGTTGCTCTTGATTGTTTAAAATAAATAGATTTTAATTTTTCTTTTTCAGCTGTTTTGAGTTTTTCCTTTTTGTCTTTAAAATATTGTAAACATGTTTTCAAGAAACTGCCTCAGAAATACTTTTTAAAATAGGTTTTACTTATTCATGTGGTCTAAAATAAAAATATCACACTAATCTTTAAAAAAAATTTAACAAAAATTTTTGAAGTCATCATAATCCCAAGAAAGTTTTGTACTTAAAACTACTTAATTTTTATATAATTTGGACACAAATCTTTCCTTTCATTTGCATAGCAAACACAAAAATCCTATTTTAATTAAAAATTCTACTGAATAACAGCCTTTTAGTGGTTTTTTCTTTTTGGTAAATGCACGGAAAATACATTACCCAAAAGAATTCCTATCTTTAATCTTTCCTTTATTTATTTTCTTTTCAATTCATTCTTTATACTTAATTCAAAGTACCCATCTCCCCAATTCAAAGTCTGAGTACCCTCCAAATTCAACAATTCCCAGAATATTGCATAAGTCCAGATCTTCCTCTCCCCTTCAATAAGAGTCTGAAGGCGCTGCTGTCAAGTTTTTTCATTGAAAGAAGAAGAACCCACGGTAGTAGCCATAAGTTTTGTGGAAGAAGAAGCCCAAGTTAGTTATTTGCGGGGCGGGGCGCGGTGGTGCGGTTAGATAAAAGAAAGGAATAAGATGGGATAGGGTGAGAAAATCAAAATACAACTAGGTCATATATATGCATACAATGATACAAATAAAATTCTGTAATCAATCAAATCAATACGATTTTTTTTTTATTATTTTGTGAATCAACATTGGGAAGTAAATCTTGAAAATTATAATTGGTGGAGCAATGTCATAGATGATATATTTTGGTGTTTAACTAAGGAATGTGAATATTTCTTCTTAGCCATAAAAGAGTTTGCATATAATTTGATTGGAAAGTTAGCAAATTAAGGGTACGTACTTTTTAAATTTTTTAATTTTGATCATATATTTTCTATTTTTAATTTTTCAGTATTAGTATTTTTTAACTTTTTTAACTTTGGTAATATATCTTTTATTTTTAATTTTACAATACTAGTAATTTTTTATTTTTTCATTTTATCGATTCGACTATTTTTTTTCCTTACCAACATTATGCAAAATTGAAGGCTCACATTTGTATGATGATATATATATCGTTTTCATGAGCATAAGTTTGCAACAAATTTTAATTTGAAGAAAAAAAAGATGAAGGAAGAAGGAGAAAAGGACAAAAGAAATAAGTGGAATTAACAAATGACCAAATTTGTTTATGAAAATGACATATATGTCTTCATAAAAATGTGAGACACTGATTTTACATCATGTTGGAAAAAAAATGACCGAATTAATTAAAATAGTACAATTCAAAATATAATATATGGTATTAAAGTTGAAAAAGTAAAGCAATATTGAATTTGACAATTTTTCCTAATTTGATCTCACATTAGTTTGGGAACTTCTAAGAAAATAAGATTTATTAATGCCTAAGAATAGTGATTAGAGCTATCTGGTTTTTTAATTTATCCCTATAAAGAAGTCTTAGAATCTATACAATCATTATAAACAACTTATTCAAAGGCGAACGTATACAGATTTTCGTTCCAATCTTCCACATTAATTGGAAGTGGAGTGGCTATATAGAAACTTATTTAACACGTTTATAAAGTGTCTGCCTAAGCATATAGTAAAATCTAGTTTACCAATTTGGTCCCCGTTAAAAGAATTTATTACCCCTATTGTTATTGTTACTAATTGAAAGTTAACAATCAAAATACACCAACTGGATTTTTCAAAGTTGCTCTAATACCATAGCTAAACTATCGTTACAATTATGATAGGTAAAAAAAATACCATTGTCTAACATTGAAATTTAATAGAAATTAATTAAACAATGCTTGGATGAATAAATGATTTTTTAATAGAAAAGGGAGGATAAATCCATGAATGATGAGGAACAGAAGAAAAAGATAAGAAAGAGTTTATGTTATTGTTGAAAATGACAAATATATCTCTTATTTATAGTTTGAATGCTTGTGTTGGCAAAAAAAATAGTTTAAATACTAAAACTAAAATTTTTGAAAGTTTAAATTCATGTGCCACTTTTTACTTTTTTTTAATAGAAAAGAGAGGATAAATACAATGACTGATGATGAAATAGAAGAAAAGATAATAATTAGTTTGGTATGGACATTTTAATTCTAAATCTTGAGAAAAAATTCATAAGGTGTTATGACGAGTGACTGGTGATTTGATTTAATGTTTTAATTCAACTAGCTTATTCAATGGCAATAGGGCAGGATAGGGTTGAGGACCCCTATCCCTATATTTGTCTCCACCTCACTTTTTTTACTTTTTTTAAAAACATTTATATTTATAATTTATCACATATATATATATATATATAATAAATACAAACTATTTCTAGAATATAATAAAAGTATTAAATAAAGAGAAATAATTACTTTTCTTCAATCTTTATCTTTCTTTATTTTTTTATTTTTATTTTAAAAAAATGTATATCATTGTGGAGAATATAATTCGAGCTTATGATATTTATTATCATATGCCTTCAATTTTAAACTTATTTATAAAAGATTAATTTAAATAATTAAAAAATATTGATTTGATATAATTTCCATAAATATTTAATATATATATATATATATATTTACATATACATGTGTGTATAAATATATATAAAAAAATGTCATATCACAAATTCTTGAACCCAAAATGCGACTATTGCTTTGACATAATAACAAAATAGATATTATAAGTTAACAATATGTATACAAGAATGGTTAGTTAGACCCATAATTATGCATTGTATCATAATCTCATGAAATCTCAACGACATTAGAATATATAATTAATACGATTAGTTGAGAGATATAAATATGACAAGTAATGTATAAAAAAGATAAAGACATAATATGTAAACATAGTTAGATATTTTTATAAGTGTGCTTATATGTATAAAATATACATCATTCGTCCCAATTTAATAGGTTTTTTTTTTTTCGTTTGTTCCAATTATAGGCTCATTTATTTATTAAGAATATAATATATTTTTTAGTTGACTAAAATATTACTATTTAAAGTTAGAGTATTAAGTATACTTTGAACAACAATTATTGAGTTTATTGTTGGAATTTTTTTTAATTAATTAATGAGATTGCACATTCACAATAATTTATTAGTGTTTTTAATGCTCAAATTTCTTAATATTAAATGAATATTTTAATAATATTCAATCAAAAATATATTTTTAAAATAATATTAAATATATTTTTTAAATCGATGTGAAAAATAAAAAAAATATTAAGTTATGATGGATGGAATACAAAATAATATATATGTGTAAGGATGAAATTAGATGGTGATTTTTTTTATAACTCACATTAAATTATGGAGGATCCTTCATAAACTACTTATATGTTAATCATGCGTTATAGCAACCGGTTGATGCGTATGTTTTGTTGTACTAAAACTAGTCAATCGAAAAAATTTAAGAAATCTATTAAGTAAAAAAAAAAAGAAACGGTTGAAATTTATAAGATCAGGGAATATCTTTTTCTTTTTATAGATTAGGATCGTATCTGTAATTGCTTAAAAAAATGAAGATAGTGAGTTTATCAAACTCTACTCCAGCTAAGTTCAGATGCCATTCCCAGGCAATCAATCTTGGGCCCCAAGGAGACCTTTTCTTTTACTTCTCCTACTGCCTTTCTTCAGGCCCATTCTCTCATTTGCCTGCTATACGCCTATACCCACCCCCGTGCTTCGCTATTATTTTAAAAAATAAAATTAAAATTAGCCCTGCACAAGTAGGCTAGTGAAAATTAATATTTTTTATTAAAGGATAGGTCTTTTAGTAAGGTTGTGTTGTTTTTTTTTTTTTTTTTTGAGCCCTTCATAATTAACATCATAATAGAGAAATAAAGTTTCTTTATCACATTCAGAATCTTTAGCTGCAATATTGCATATTGTTACCAATATTAATACTGAATAAAGATTCATATCCAAAAATTAAAAACCATTAACACATTGTTCTAGCAAAGAAATATCCAGCAAAACAACCTTAAATCATAGCTGAAGAAGGTTTCAATTCATCAGAAGTTCGATGAATTTTTGCATGTTCAGATAAGAAGATCCTCCTTTGCTGATACTCTTTTGAGCCAATTCTCTCAACTTCAATGCATTAGCTTTAATGTTACCATCAGAAAGTAACATTTCAATCTTTTTCAGAATCTCTTCCTTTGATCTAATGCCATTTTCATCAGGATCCAATCTTAGCCCAACTTTCCATAACTCACATATGTGTTCCTGGACTTGGAAATGATCTGCAAAATATGGCCAGCAAAGAAGAGGAACCCCAAGACTAACACTCTCCAATGCCGAGTTCCATCCACAATGTGTCAAGAAACACGAAACAGCACGGTGATCTAACACCTTATGTTGGTCTGTCCATTCCACAATCTTTCCTTGATTCCCCACCCTCTCGAGGAATCCATTGGGGAACACTGAAGGTGCTTTGTTTCCCAGGTATGTTCCAAAAGCCCACAAGAAAGGCCGTCCTGATAATTCTAGGGATAATGCAAGCTCGTCCAATTGGTTTTGGTTAATAACTCCAGTGCTACCAAAAGCAACATAAATCACTGATCCTGGTTCTTGATTATCCAGCCAGGTTAGGCAAGAAGTATCCTCAGGCCAAAAACTTCCAGATTTTGCACAAATTTCTTGTTTCCTATTGTTGAGAAATGGACCAACAGGGAGGAATTTTGGGATCAGGTCACAACTTATTGAGTCAAGTTCATAAAATGCATTTCCGAGAATACATTTTACACGATTTGCTGTCTGCAGTGAAGCTATGCCAATGTCCAAAAACACCTTTTGCATCTTTTCCTGGTCACCTAGAAAATGTAAGCCAGTCAAGAACAATGTGAAATTGTCAGCCAACCAAAACATTCAAAGGATCACAAGACCCTAGAAATTGCAATAGGAAAATAATCGTTTACTTTTTTTTTTAATCAAAATCTTCGAATCCTAAACCACTTAGATTCAATTAAATCATTTGACTGAAAATACGCTCAGAGTTTGACTCTTATTTGGATTGAAGGTCCTACCGCATATAAATTTTTTAAAATTAAGGGAAATCAAACTTTTGATCTTACTTGAGTTTTAATCATTTGTTCAATAGTTGTCACAAGACATAAATTAAATATAACATAAAGTTAATTGAAAAAGTCTTGATACGCAAACTCACCGCTGCTGCCTGAACCTAGCATCTCTTTTGGAAAATTTGTTTGTCGGTTTTCAGTATTATTCCCTGGTGAGAAATTAAATATATCCCATAAGAAATTATGGAGCCTTAAATTGCTTAAACAATAATCGAAATGGAAAAAAATAAGGTATACAAAGAGAGGAGAAAAAAAAGAAAAGAAATTTCCATTGCTGCCCTTACCTTTAGCTCCATGGTTGAGGTTCAAAGATTGAAAGAAAGCCAAAGCTGCAGGTCCAGACGACCAGAAACCGAACTGTTGAGCACCAATTTTTTCAGCTACATCCAAAATCCATCCAATTGTTAAATCGGCAATAACAGCAGTGATGGGCTCATTACCATTATTTGATTGATTTATTTTATCAATCAAATCCATCAAATGGTTTGGCATCACTTTCTTAAGACTGTCAAGAATTTTCAAAGGATCAATTCTATCATTCAAATCTTGTAGCCCATCAGGAATTGAAGTTAATGTAAGTACACCATCAGCTTTCTCCTTTTCCTTCTCTGCCATTGCTGCAGTGATTTTTGAATGTATGAAATCTGTGTTAACAAATGTAACCTTGATTCCTTGTGCTGCAATTTTGTTACAGAATTGCAAGAATGATCTCACATGGGCTTGGGCTGGGCATGCAACTGCGAGTACATGTGGTTTCTTCTCCATATCAGTTCTGATTGCTTTGATAAAACTGTGATATCACCAAATCAACAAGAATAATCAAAGGAAGGAAAAAAAAATTAAAGAAAACAAAAGGTAATATAATGCAGAAACTATACCTCATTCTGATGTGTTTTTTCCTATCTATTCCTTTTTGATATATTGCAGCGCGGGGGGGGGGGGGGGGTGGGGGGGGGGGGAAGAATAAATATGCATACTTCTATATATGCAAATTATATAATTTTTTTCCTTAAATACTTGTTTCTGCTTTAGCGATTGTCAAGATCTTTTAAGATTCCGAGTTTTTGACTAATCTGATTAATTAAAATTTACCTATTGTATGTGAAATTATCAAATAGTTTAATGGGCACCGGTTATATGTGATCTAACAATTACTAAGCAGCGATGTTTTGGTAAAAAAAAATAATTATGTTATTAAAATTAAATTAACAACTTAAACGTTGAAAGGAATCTTTATTTAAAATCAATAATAGTAAGTATTTATAAACTATAGTTCCTTTCCTTTCTTTTTTTTCTATTTTTTTTTTTTTGAAGGGGGGGAGGGAGGGGGGAAGAGCAATTAAAATTTCTTTTGTTGGTTAATTTTCTGGAAGCGAAAATAAATAGTGTATCTGAAATAATAACATTTGAAGCATTCCCTACTTGTCTTCTATTAGCTTTTTGTTGTTGGTTCTTATAAAATAAAATAAAATAAAAAGCTTTTTTGTTGTTGGTCTCTTGTTGTCCTTTTTTATTATTGTTTTTCTATATTTTTAAACTTCACTATTATCAATACGAACTTTATACACTTGGTATTATAGCTCTTCTAATTAGTTCGTGGTAGGTGATGATTTGTCAGTTGAGGTCGCAATATGCAAATGCAAATGAATTTGGTGATATTTACGAAATTCATTTAGATACACTTATGTTTGAACATAATTGAATTAGATCTATATGTTATGTATATATCCATTTATTCATTTTTCACAAATCTTTTTTTTCCCGTTTTTGACGAATTCTTTATCACCATTAGTTAATTTTCTTTCCTTTGAGGAAGAAGCGTTATATTTGTATAGTAGTTGAACACTGTGTTGATGAGTATCATTGAATTATTTGTTATGGTAGGATCATGTCCCGACGACGCTGGCCGTAATGCTATAATGGCAGAGAGATATACATGTTGATTTTCATGGGGGATAGGAGCATTAATCGGGAGAAAATTGTGGATAGGTTAAGTTAGTTAAATTTCCACTTACTCCATGAAATCTTAAATTGATTAGAGGGGTTTAATTTAAGCATTTAGCACGTCTCATCACGTGTGAACTGAATATAAATTTTCAATAAACTCTGATATACCATTTTAAATTTTTACATGCTCTAAAATGTTAATCACGTGTGAACTGAACACAAATTTTCAATAAACTCTGATACCATTCTAAATTTTCACACGTGTGAACTGAACACAAATTTTCAATAAACTCTGATACTATTCTAAATTTTCACATCCTCTAAAAGGTTAAGCTGATAGAGAATTATTGAATTTAAACATTTAACAAATTCCACATTATTTTTTGAAGAACAATATAATATATCAGGTTGGCACCAGGGTTGTACATAGGAGTCATAGAGTAGGAAAGGAGTCTGTCGATAAAGAGTTGTCATGTGAACCATGGGTTTCACGATGTTATTTCTAATGTGATAGTTTGAAATTTATGCATGGAATTATTAGGTGAAATATGACTCCTCTCACCTTTAGCACATTATTTTTTAGGTTCTTGTAAACTAATCTTGTTATGTACTTCTTTTACATCTATTCAATTTGTTCTAAGGACACATAATTCTTCTGCCCATCATCTTGCAGCCTATATATGCTTACAAAAGTCATGCTTCTTATGTATCACTAAACTTTGTATCTTCGTCTTTTGTTTAATAACATTTTCTTTCTTAACAAAAAAAAAAAGTGTATGTTCATTTCAAGTTTGACACAAAATCAAGAAAACAATAAGGCAATATTGCATTTTGTTGATGATTTAGTTGCAAACATCTTCCTTATGCCTTCAATCTCTACACCTTTTGGGCTTATATATATAAGATAGCAGAGATAGTCCTATTTTTCCCCTTTAGTAGTCACACATCAAACCTAGGAAAAAAGCTTAAGGAGAGGGTAAATTAAGTTTTTAAATGATTTAGAAAACTTTTTTTTTTAAATCCTTTTTAATATGGTTTAAATACCTTTTTAATTTTTTTAACCAACACTTAGTATGAGAGATTAGAAAAAAAGTCATAGTGAAAACTATAACTAACCTCAATCAATGAAGGAAGAATTAATAGTCTCTCCATCCCACAAAGATAGATTTGATTTCTATTTTCATTTTTCCCAAATTATAGTCCAATTCTCTATTTAGAATAGAGTTAATTTTTCAATGAACAAAATTGCCTTTATATAACACATTGACACAACCATTCATTTTTAAGATTAGTTTTTGAACTCTAAGCATAATTGCATTCCAACTAATTCTTTTGAGTCCCATCATAATTAAACATTTCATTTCACAAAAACAAAATCATGTATTTATGGTGTCATCAAAGCAAGTTTAATAAATGTGATTATTATTTCAATAAAAAAGTTAATTATTGAGTCAATTCTAGTATAAGGACAAAATGGGAAAAATATAAAAATATTCACAATTTCAACAATATTAAACATGTATATTAATCTTGATCCATGTGAAAAATTGAGTTGTTTATCTTAGTAAGACACGTGGAGTATAAAAATGTAAAATATTAAATAAGACAAGTACACGGTAATAAATGCACAATAACTACATAAAATACAATAATTTATAGTCTTTTGATTTTTTTCAAAAAACCAACATTCGTTATTAATTATCAACCTAAAGATTTGTAAAATTCTTCAATGAGATCAAATTTTCAAATCAATGCTGAATGATTAATCCTCTTCAAATCAAGTTTGACACAAAATCAAGAAAACAATAAGGCAATATTGCATTTTGTTGATGATTTAGTTGCAAACATCTTCCTTATGCCTTCAATCTCTACACCTTTTGGGCTTATATATATAAGATAGCAGAGATAGTCCTATTTTTCCCCTTTAGTAGTCACACATCAAACCTAGGAAAAAAGCTTAAGGAGAGGGTAAATTAAGTTTTTAAATGATTTAGAAAACTTTTTTTTTTAAATCCTTTTTAATATGGTTTAAATACCTTTTTAATTTTTTTAACCAACACTTAGTATGAGAGATTAGAAAAAAAGTCATAGTGAAAACTATAACTAACCTCAATCAATGAAGGAAGAATTAATAGTCTCTCAATCCCACAAAGATAGATTTGATTTCTATTTTCATTTTTCCCAAATTATAGTCCAATTCTCTATTTAGAATAGAGTTAATTTTTCAATGAACAAAATTGCCTTTATATAACACATTGACACAACCATTCATTTTTAAGATTAGTTTTTGAACTCTAAGCATAATTGCATTCCAACTAATTCTTTTGAGTCCCATCATAATTAAACATTTCATTTCACAAAAACAAAATCATGTATTTATGGTGTCATCAAAGCAAGTTTAATAAATGTGATTATTATTTCAATAAAAAAGTTAATTATTGAGTCAATTCTAGTATAAGGACAAAATGGGAAAAATATAAAAATATTCACAATTTCAACAATATTAAACATATATATTAATCTTGATCCATGTGAAAAATTGAGTTGTTTATCTTAGTAAGACACGTGGAGTATAAAAATGTAAAATATTAAATAAGACAAGTACACGGTAATAAATGCACAATAACTACATAAAATACAATAATTTATAGTCTTTTGATTTTTTTCAAAAAACCAACATTCGTTATTAATTATCAACCTAAAGATTTGTAAAATTCTTCAATGAGATCAAATTTTCAAATCAATGCTGAATGATTAATCCTCTTCCAATAAAATAGGATCACCCAATTACATTCGGGGCTTTGATTGATTGCCAGAAAAGTAAAATTATTTAGGAATATGATTCCTAAATATATGATTTTACAAAAATAAATTCAAATAGATTACTTATCCTGTGTTTGAAAATGTTGTTATGGAAATTGTCAAAATTTATATTCATATATTTGTTTCAAATAAATGAATTAAAGAATGTATTCAATTTATACTAAAACATTTCAATACTCTCATAAATATTATGTTTGTAATAATTATGTTTTAACTTCTTTAAATGTATATAAATAAAATTATTATGTTTACAAATAAAAATTATATAAAAATGTTACATTTTTTAAATTAAAAAAACCACATTTCTTAATTCAATCCTTAAATTTTCCAAAATTAATTTTCTCACAATTTCAACTTTTAGCCCAAAAAAAAAACAAGAAGGGGAGAGCGAGAGAGTTTTAAAAAAATAAAAAATACAATATATATTGAAGATAATAAAAAGAGAATATTTTAAAGCGGGTATGAAATAAGTGCGGATATGGATGAATATTCATTGGATACAACAAGATCTTGTATATTAAAAATGTTTATTAATCTTAATCGATGTAAAAAATGGGGCTATCTATCTTAGTAAGTTCATTAAAACTTATAATTTCAACTACATCTCTAATAAAACTAGACGTTTTCATTCCCCTGCCAGGACGAATATGGCTTGAGACCCGTTTCAACCTGATCCACGCTCATTCCAAATTTCAAACGTGATACCCCGAGTTTGAGAACCCACCTGGAATACCTACATAATGCAGCCAATATTTGTTTACCAATACAAAAACATTGTTTTAAATTCCCATCAAATTGTTTTTTTCAAAACATGTTTCGCCTTCAAGATTTTTATTGTATAAAAATTTTAAATTATCTTCCAAACCCCCCATATAAGTATCACTTATTCATATAAAGAACAATTTTCTCAATATTTTTTATTTAAAATAGTACTTTCAAAATAATACTTTAAATACTACATGGCAGCAAATACACACGGCCAAATTTAGTAATGCAACTTTCAAGCTTGCTGATGGGAATTTTAATTCACATAAAGCCGGAAAAAGGTTGCAGAATATGAGATAAAAACTAGGAAGGCTACAGGATTTGACCAAGATTATAATAAATTATACTTTCTTCAACCGGAATTGAATGTTATCATTTACATTTTGATATGTACATAATTGAATGTTCACATTTTCAAAATAACATATTATTTATTTAAAATCTCATTAACTTTTTTATTAATTTAAGAGAGTTACATTTAAGAGATTTACATCTAGGGTGTAATTGTTATGTAGGTCAATCTCACATAGATTAGTGTCTAATTATTAAAAATATTATTACCACTTAATTTAGACCAGTAATTTTGGAGTGAAAATTAACACAATAAATATAAGAGAGAGACAGAGACAATAAACAAAAATCAATGTAAAAAAAAAGATTAACATGGATTTCAATGATCCAACTACTTTGTAAACTCTTGTCTAGATTTACTTATGGCATTACTAAAAAATCCCCTTAAATAAACTCAACCCGATTTCTCATGATTCTAAGTCTCTATATTCAATTAATAATATACTATATTTCCATGTAGATTTAATAAATCAAAGATGTATGAAATGTGAAATTTCATTAGATAAATTAACCAAGACTGCATGAATCATGGTGGTCAATTTTAACAAGCATTAAGTACAAGTAATAAAAATTAATGAGAAGTGTAATTAAACAAGAGAAATTAAGTTAATCTTCACATTTTGTCCTAGATAATAAATATTTAGCCTAACATGTCAAAATGCATACCTATATGAACTATTAAATTCATGTAATCATAGTCGGTTTTGCCTTGAGGCCAATGAGGTAGCCGCCTTAGGCCTTGAAATTTTTTTAAAATTTAAGGGTCGGATATTTTTCTAAGTCCTACTTTTTTTTAGTACACAAAATATTATTAAGTTTTTTTTTAATATTGTAATATTTATTACAATGAAGATAAAATAAGAGTGTAGACCATCTTGTTATCAAATCCTACGTACTAAGGAATATATATCAAAAGTCTATGAGAAAAGTGTTAAAAAAGAATTTGCATAAGATTTTTTTAAGACAAAAATTTTATATATTATAAGTGAAAGATGAATGGTATGTTTTCACATTCATCTATTGCAATATCAATTACTCTGACAAAAATAGAGAGATTGGGTATCAATAGCGAAAAGTTTTTTCAAATTTAAATTGATCAAAACTTATCTTCGATTAACTATGTCTCAAGAAAAACTAAATTGTTTGAAATGCTATTTATTGAAAGAAAAATTCAATATTTAGATTGTGAGTATTTGATTAGTATTTTTAGTTCTAAAGTTGTGAGACATATAGTGGTGGTTAGAACTTGTCAAATTTATTTTCCAACCAAAATTAATTTACTCACTTCAAATATCTGATTATATGGAGAGTAAAAATCTTCATTTTTACTTTACGTACTTATACCACTATAAATCAATTGAGTTTTATATACGTCAAAGGAAATATTATGATTAATATTCACTTGATTTACTTTATTTTATGAACTTTTTCACTTTCCCATCTTATTTCTTTATTGATAGAATTTTTACAGTTAGGAGTTGTGTAGTACTCTTCATTTTGTAGGAAAAATAAAAAATAGGGGCTTTGGACATTTTAAGTCCAAAATGGTGGCACAAAATAAAAAATCGCGGCTTTGAAAATTTCAAGTCCATATATGTAATACCCAAATTATTATTTAATGGGCTTATTTAATTAATTAACCCGACCCATTAGGATTTGTTATTTCACACATATAAATAGACAAGGGTTAACATAATTAATCATTTTTCCCTCTTAATCACGAATCTCGAGGTAATTTTCCTCTACTTTTCAGACATTACAGCCACCACCGGCGCCGCCATATAGCTGGCCGCCGCCGCCGGCAATAAGTCAAAAATCATATTTTTCATATCTTCCACCATGTAGCCTTCAACAAACCATAGCATTTGTTTTGGAAAAAAAAAAAAGAGAGAAACCGAGAGGGGGAGGGAGAGAAGAAGATGGGGGAAGGGGGCGTCAGAAAAGGAAGAGCGGGAGGGGGTGCGGCAGAAAGGGGGGAAGAGAAGGAGGGGGAGTCGGGCAAAGAGGAGGCCAAGAGAGGGAGGAAGAAGAAGGGGGAAGGGGAAGGGAGAAGAGAGAAACCGAGAGGGAGATGGAGAAGAAGGAAGATGTGAGGAGCCATGGGAGAGAAGAAAAGGAGAAGAGAAGAAGAAGGGAGAAAAGGGAGGAAGGAGAAGAGGAAGAAGGGGGGGCAGCGGCGACTATAGGCAGTAGGGGGGGCGGCGGCTGTAGGGGAAGAGATGGGGGTGGCGGCTAGGGTTAGGAAAAGAGGAAGAATAAGAAGAAAATTAGAGTTTTTGGGATAGAGGGACATTTTTGTAATTCTTTCAAAACACTTATCCAGTTTTTGCAAATAGGTCCCTAGGGTTTATAAACCCTAAAGTTTCCCAATTCAGATACGAAATTTACAGATTTACCCACAAATGTTTAGAATTTCCAAATTAGTCTCCAAATCTTTCTAGAATTTTCAATTTGATCCCAAACTTTTTAAAAATTATATTTTTATCCAATTCATTTAGGAATTCCCTTTTTATACCACAAATATTATTGAAATTCTGTTTCAACCCATATTTTCAAAAAAATTCGTTTTTAGTCTCCAAACTTTCAAAAATTACGATTTGACCCCTGAACTTTTCTAAAATTACAGTTTAGCCCAAACTTTTCCAAACTCGAAAATTACCTTTTTCATTTTCCAAAAGTGTTCCCAAACCTTTTTAAAATGCCAAATATTTCCTTTAACTTTTCAAAAAGCCATTCTTTTTCTTTTATATAGAATATTTAAGTGTCATTTCGAGGTTCTAATTCATTAAATACTTATAAAGTCGGAAACAAGGACTTAGGGAGGTAGACTTTCCATGCAATTTAGGACACGTTTATATTTGCTTTTGAGGTGGGAGTTCTAACCTTATTTAATTATTTAAACTTTATATTTACACGTTATATATGTTATTTATTCTATGATTAATTGTGCACTTTTAAATTTTATTATGATATGTGTACAATGATTTTATAATTGCACATATAAATGTCTATTGAATATGTCATCAAACAACAGGGGCTTAGGTCCGATAAAATAGGGACTTATGTTCGATTCACACAGGGACTTTAGCCCGATTCAAGGAGTCTTTGACTCGATGACATGCAATAACCATTGATGTTTACATGATATTTTCAATGTGTATATCCTTATAATATGTCACACATTACTCTCACTACATACTTTGTACTTAACCCATGTTTTTCGTTTTCCTAAAATATTTTACAGGCTAATGGGTTGCGATGCGGGGACGGAGAATGACCAACTATTTTATGAATTTTGAATTTAGAACTATGAATATTTATGTTAATGGTTTTAGTTTTATTTGGTATAAATAATTTTATGTTGGCAAGGATTGTTTTTTTTTATTCAAATTTATAATTTGTTACTTATTTGGAAATTTGGGATTTTGACTCAATATTTGGGAATTTTGACTGTTTTAAAATTAGGATTATTCTTTGACTTGCCTATTTTACTATATTTTCTATTTTGGGTATTTTTTGAGAAATTAGGGATGTTACAGTTGGTATCAGAGCAGGTGTACTTTCTTGTAGACTTAAAATAATTTTTTTTAAAAAAAATTGTAAAATTTTCTAAAATGGTCATCTCTCCACCGTGTTCGCAACCCACAAAAAGGTACATTTTCTATTGTATATTACATTTTGGGGATATGACACATATGTTCTACTTTATATTTATACCTTATTATTGTTATAGGGGTTTTCATGAATTCTATGGATTGCAAAATTTTGATTCCAACACAAGGATAATGAAAGATTGAATTACCTAACAAAATTGTGAGATCTAATTAGTTTTATTGTTTATTTTTTTATCTCTATTTATATATCTTATGAATTCATTGATTATTATTGTTTTGATTATTCATAAAAAGTGTACGTTGTGTGAATGTTAGAACAATATCGTGCCAATTAAGAAGCCTAAATCTATAATTGTTTAGGATTACTAATCTAAGTAGTGAAAATAACATAATTCACTATAAGAAGGTAGTTTATTAATTGGAGATATATAATATATTTTAAATAAATCCGCTTGTGAATTTATTGATCATCCATCTAATTTTTAATGTTATTGGTAAATTGAATCCTACTATAGTATTTATGATTGTTTATTTTTAAAAAAAAATTATCAACAAGCTTTATTAACAAACAAAAGCTCGTATTTACGATTGCTTATTAATAAAAGAAAGCGTGTGCATGTATGTGTGACCGGACATTATTTCTTTATGTCCATATGCAACTTCTGGACACCAAATATAATGTCGAATGAAGGATTTCGAGCATATCGAAGACTTACCTAGTCGACCCTTCCAAGCACATTTTATTCATACCATAAATCCTTCAATTGGATATAATTTCTCCCGATTCTAGCGCCAACATTCATAAAAATAAAAAATAAAAAAACTCCCAAATTCTTCCAATTTCTCACATAAATCAACTAAACAAATAACAAATTAAGAAAATATGATCATAATCATATAAATATAATAATTTTACACAAGTAAAACATCAAATTAAGTGGCATTTAACCTATATTCTTGTCAACCGAAACCCCTATTTTTTACATTAAAAATCGCTGTTAAAATATTAAATTTGATGGGAAATTGTAAATAAACTTAAGTAGATTGAGACAAACTAACCTCTAATTCGTTTTTGTAGGATTTTGTTTTTTTTTTTTTTTTTTGTTCAAATGGGTTTCAAAATTGTTAAAATGCGTGTTGGCCACAAGAGATTTCAATTGCAATGATTGAGAGTGCTAAAGGAACAGGGAGAATGACAAAGATGGGGATAGGAGTGTGATATTTAATAATATGGTGTTGTATTTAATAAATATATTTCATAAAATTAATTATTATTATTTTAATTTACAATTTAATTATATAAAAATTAATTAATTTATTAAATTTAATCTTGTAGTAAAAAATATTAATGAAATATTGATTCGAGTAATCTACGATCCTTATTTGTTATTATGTTATGTAGATTTGTACGATTGAAATAAAGATTTGTAAAAGATGAATTAATGACCAAGAAATATGAGACAATGGAAAATGTTGGGACTGGATTGTTTGAGATGCTCCTAAGTTCATATCAAATCTGGTTAAAGTTTAATGGATCGAACAGATATGGAACTTAACTAAACCGTTCCTGCGGAAGAGAGACAGAGAAGGTGGAGAATTCAAAGTTCAACTCATGAGTCTCAATTCCATTTCTCAATTCACTCCGTTTATTCCTCAATCAATTATTTGCCCACCTAAATTCTTCCCTTCAATTTCTACTTCTTCTCCTGAAATCAGAGCTTCATCAAGAAATCCAGGAACAGCAGCAGAAGAAGTACGAGTTTGCACAAACAGGCCATGCAGGAGACAAGGATCATTTGAGACACTTCATGTTCTTTCTGGGATTGCCCCGCCTAATGTTGCTGTTAACTCCTGTGGCTGCCTCGGCCGCTGCGGTGCCGGTCCAAATGTAGTCGTTTTACCTGCTGGAGTCTTTGTGGGCCACTGTGGTACACCTTCTAAAGCAGCCCATTTGATGATTTCATTTGTTGGGGGTTTTGACGGTAATGATGACGGGAAGATTAAGATGTGTTTGGAGGCACTGGCTTTGAGGAAGAGAGCCGAGGATAAGATGGCTAATGGTGATTTTGATGAAGCCCAAGTATTGCTTTCACAGGTAGTCTATGAATCTCTAAAATAAAGTGGGAAACAATTTTGGGTTTGGATTTCTCGTACTTCTGTTAAGCTTTCTTAGCTGAAAGGTGAAGAATTTTGTGTGTATGGCATGATGTGGAATAATTGGGCCAAAAAAGAAAAAAAAATGTACTACGTCATAAGAAATTAAGAATCATAGATCAAGAATTGTGTAACTGTTTTCTATTTTCCCCTCGTAAATTGTACCAGAAAGAATTTTTCTCTCCTTGATCAAGCATATCTTTTTCAATTTAATTTTCCATTGCAGTGCTTTTAATCTATGAAAATTCGCTTTTGAGGACTTGGGTAAGATTATTCTTTGTTATTTAATGCTGAATTTTAGTTTTTGGTAAGGCATAAAAAACTTTGACCATTCTCTTTGTTTTCTTGCTGCAGGCTATTGAACTTAAGCCATTTGGAGGTGTTCATATATTGTACAAAAATAGGTAAACTGTTCCCTTACATTTTCCTCATAGGAGGTTAAAAATTTGAATAGTTTTGTGCAATTAATTGTGTGAGAAACTTTGGCTGTTGAAACTGAGATAAATCCTATAGCTATGGCAGGGGAATTGACATTACTTGCTGTGTTTTTTCTTGTAACTTCTTTTTGGTTGCAATTACTTTTCATTTGTTGTGGAATCATAGTTTTTAGATTTTTCCAAGATCATGCTTCACATCCTATGGGATATCCTGTTGTTTGTTTAACAATTGAATATAAGATGATCTTGCTGTTGAAGGAGCACTATAGTGTATAGTGATCTTATTTCAGAATTCAATTTGTAATATAGAAAGGGGCTCCTTTGGGAGGGAAAAGAAAAGGGTATTTATAAGTGTTATTGTCATTTAGGTCTGCTGCAAGTTTGGCAATGGGAAACCTTAATGAAGCCCTTGAAGATGCTCAAGAGGCTTTGGCAATTGCACCAAAGTATCCTCAGGTTAGCTGGATTCCTATATCTTTTGCTTGAAAGAAGTTTTTGTTGAAGCTGCCCAGCCTAGTGGATAATTTTTTTTTCTTTTTCCTTTTGCTATATTTATCACAACTTTTCTATTTAGGACCTTAATGTACTAAGTTAAGCTGCTTTTAAGGCTTTGATCTTATTTTTACCATGGGCAACATGTGTCAATGAAACCTTTATTTCCACTACATTAAGAATAAATTATAATTACTGTTTAATAAATTCTAATTATAATTTATTTTTGTAACCTTTAACAGTGCCTATATCCTCCTTCTTACCTTGAAATTCAAGGCATTCTTTAATAACTCCTTTTTTACATATTTCAATCATTTTTCTTTTGCGCTGATATTCAATGAAACTAATACTTTTAAAGCTCCAAACTGTTACTGCCTTTGATAATACAAGTTGCATTCAGCAGAAGAGAAAAACTTGAGAACATGAGGTTTCAGCTTATTAGGCTGTTTAATTTTATTACAAAATTGCTGCTTTTTCAGTTTTTAAACCTTAGTTGGATATTTCAATCATGTTGAATAAGCAGGCATATATCTGCCAAGGTGATGCTTTAATGGCGATGAACCAACTTGATGCTGCAGAAAGTTCCTACTTAACTGCTTTGGACTTAGATCCTTCTCTTCGTCGTTCCAAAACTTTTAAGGTATGACTTACGGTTGATCTTCATTTGATCAAATAACTTTATTTCTAATGTCTTTCTGCCCAAACTTAGGGAGAAAATGATTGTAAGTGATTAAGTTTGTGCATATGATTCAACTGAGTATCATTTGTTGCAAAATATAAGACACAAAAGAAGGATGCCACCTTAGCATTTTCTATTAATTGCGGATGCACTTTTGCAGATCATTTGGCTCTTTTGTGATATTGAGAACCTCCATGGTACTTATCTAAATGATGAGTCTGGAATTTTCTGGTCTAACATGTCTACTTTACAAATGAGAGCTATTGAGTGACTGATTCTGGGTTCACTAGTGGTTGGTGATCTCAAGACTGAAGCATCTAAAGGGCATTAAGAGTCATCTGAATTCTTCATTTTGGCCAGCAGATAAACTTGAACATTTTCCTTAGAGATGGCCCCACTTTACGATTGAACAAATTTTAGTGGATTTTTTTTTTAAGTATTTAGTTTTAATAATGGAAAAATTAATGTGCAAGTTAATTTATAAAAGATGAAAATTTGTTAGGGTTCTTTTGAATAATTGAATCTAAGTCTATATTTAATAACCGACCCGCTCAAGTTAAAATTTTTTTCTCAACTTGATTTGGCTTCAAAAAACTTTTTCTGACCTCAAAAAGATTTACTCAAATGTAATTTTTGTTGGACCCATATAACTTATAAAATATATCCTTTTTTTTTGGGATTACAAATTTTATATCAAGTGAGACCTATTTTATATTTGTGTGACAACCCTACTTCCTACCAAGTAAAGAATTCAATAGATTCACCTATATATGACCTTAGCCAAAGTTCCAAATCAAACCCTAGTTCATAGGACAACATCCCCAATTCAAACTAATAAGAGGACGAATGAACATAAGGTGATAACCTTACCATAAATCCAAGTCTCTAAAGTGATTCCTTGGTTTCTCAATTGCCTTTGGCATCTCCTTCTCCCATCATTGTCTTTGAAGTTTAACAATACAAATGATTAGAATATTGCATGAGAACTCCTATTCTCTAAGTAAACATTGTAATTGAGTCCCTAAAAGTATACGTATCGGAAAATAACTCAAACTTGGCTCACAAGCGGGAGCCCCTAACAATCCCAAAGGCTAGTAAATACTGACACATCTCAAACAGGTCAGGTATTTACAAGGGGCTAAGAGGAAATATCTCATGCATCTTCACTGATTAATGATAGATTTGTTAGTTAATTAGAATGCAGTCAAATACGGCATGTTAAAATCCTAATGCAATTGAGCATCCTAATGTGGATAACTTGTTTAACAAAGACTTTTATTTATTAATTTATAGTAATGCAAATGCTTTTGCATATATTTATTACCAGAATATTGAGCATCTCATTCTGGTTTCTTCATGTTGTGTAATTCTTGTTCAGGCTCAAATTGCAAAGCTTCATGATAAACTTGCTCCTGCAAATTCATCTTGATTTCTTCCTTTTGTTTGAGAAGTACACACTTCAAATGATGACAATGGAGGTAAAAATAAGGTAGCCCTAGATTACTGTAGCAGCCAAAATGAAAAAGAATTCGTGTAAATCTCCAATGTGAACTTTTAGCCGTTGCATATAATTTCAGCATTTATAATGTGAACATTGTTTGTCTTGCCTCCTCCTAAACTACATATGCTCTTACGCTATTACACTATTTTTTTGTCTGAAATGAAATTAATAAACATGTAAATATTACACTTTTTCCCTATAATGAAATTACCCCCTCCCCCCAACTGCCTTGTGAACTTGTTGATTAATTTTTTCCTATTGTACCCCTTTTATCTAATTATTAAAGTATTCTATTTATCATTTCCAATACAAAAATACTACTCCCTCCGTCTCATTTTAATTGTTCATCATTCCTCTATGGGTTGTCTCATTTGAGTAGTCCTGTTTCTAATTTTATTACACACTTTAACTATTATACCCTTATGTAATATTAAAAATATAAAATATGATTTCTTGTTTTTAATTAATTTATCTTAGAAACATGCTAAACATTTATTGATATCTTTGAATGAGAATATTAGAAAAAACTTTCAAGTTTAGCAAAGCAGTTTTTTCACCTTAAACTTTGAACGCATGTCTTGAAAATCGTTTAATGTTCATTATTTCAAATCAAACATTGGAATCATTACACTTACACACTAGTAATTAACTGAGGGGAATTTAGAAAATTTAGTTGCATAGTTATTATTTCTGATACGTATCTTAATTCTTATGAAAAATCAAAGTGGATAATTGAAATGGAACGGAGGGAGTATTATCGAAGAGTCTTAATTAAACTTTCCAACTTCTAGTTTTGACATTTTAGGAGAGAAATATAAAATTAATAGTATTGAGAAAATTTAGGGAAGGATATTTTAGTCTTTTTCTTTAAAAATTAAATATATTTTAAGATTTTCTTAAGGGATCTAGAACTCCATTTTGCTGCAAGTTATAAAAAAAATAAAATAAATGAGGGAGCAGTAAACATGTCAAGTGTTTAATGCTTTAGACATGCAACGTTCTTTACTATTTCTTATTTCTACTGTACCACTCCTATGATAAAAAGAGGACACATGTTTTTTTTTTTCTGTACTTTAATTTTAATATTTTTTGATTTTCAGTATTGTTTTTATTTTTGCTGCAATGACCATAGTCTCTTCCTGAAAGCTATTGTCATGTAATAAATGTTGCCTATACCATTTTAATGAAACCACACACGCACACTCCCAAAAACATGTATTGATTTACGAATCAGTTCTCTATGTTAGTAAGTATATAAATGTGGAGAAGAAGCCCCTGTATTTGACTTTGGTAGAAATAAACAGAGAGCAAGAGATAATCTCTTGAAAATTTGTGCAGGTATATAAGGCAGAAAGTTGATCTCGGAATGTAGATTTCACCATTTTCGGTAGTTAAGACTGGAAACCCAGAGACTGCTTTCTTCAGGTAGCTGAAGTTATAGGTCAGATGTTAGCAATACTTGTATGAAGCAAATTGTAATTGCTCATGTATTGTTTGCTACATATCTATTTCCAGGTTACAGTTTACTGGTAGCATAGTCTATTACTGGTTGCTCCCAAAATATTTGACTGAATCTCTCATTATTGTAATTTTCAGATGCAACTGGAAGATTTATTCTGTACATTTTCCTGATGAATAATGCATGCTCAAAAAGAAATTTATTGCTAGAACACAAAACTGGTGGTCTAAAGATTTATTTATGCATTTCAATGGATTTTCTGTTGAAAAGAGAGAGAATGGCATTCTCTCTTTCTGGGAAAGTTCAGACAGATTCTATGAGGCTAATCTGTCTATTTCAGGCATGTAAAACAGTTCCATGTGCCCTGCCTAGGGAACTTTCTGCTGATATAAAATGAAAGCATACATATGCATCTATCTGTGTATCTGTATGTCTATACAGAAATGCTATATCAATTAGACATTCGTGTATCCAAAATTCTTGTCTACAATGTGTTCACATCTTTCTGTATAGCATGCGTGCCTTTAAGTGAGCATTCATAGTTAGAATTTCCATATAGGTTAGGATAGTTTCAAAATCTACTCGAATATGTTATATACAAACCCTACACTGTATATATATAAGAATGTTTTCACTTAATTAGAGAGAATTTTCTGAATTTCATGGAATTTTCACATGGAATTTGTTTGTTGAACTTTAAGAGATATGGGTGCAAGACATTATATGGCTTTTCTTAGCTGTAAAATGTAAACCAGGCCCTTTTTTACCTTCTATCAACTTACGCAATTTCTACACGAGATAAATCTTTTCCTTTTTGTACTTTCTTAATTTAGTTGGTGTTCAGAATGCTTCATCTCCGGCCTTAACTCTGAATGGCTTCTATGGCTCCAGTAATTCATTGTGATTCTGGTTCGAGTGAGTCAACATACTATAGAAGCAAGGATCTGTGGAGGCTATCTTAAACATCTTCAGCTATTTTTAGCAAACTGAACAATGTGGTATGTAATACTCAAATGTATATGTTTTTTTTGGTAGTTTTTTGGTATCTTAAACATCTTTCACCTTATTCTAGATTAGTTAGACTGCAATTTGAACCTACTCTACCAAGATAAAGTGAATGCGCATAACTAAATATATAATAAGAATATTCATAATTCTTAGCCTTCAGCTCCCAGATCTTTAATCGTCTGCAGATATGGTACATTCGCCATCTTAGTTTCGTTCACAGGCACTTTTCCCCTGGTCAGTTCCAAGTTATCGAATGAAGATTTCCTCCTCAATATTTGTATATAATACACTAACAAGATGGAGTGAGCATGGATAATCTCTATCAATCCTTAATCTCTCAAAAGCTTCAAAAGTACTACGATGTTCTTTCTTTTTTTGGTGCTAGGTAGTCTACTACTATGATCTATCTGAAGCTTGCAGATGCCTTCTGCTTAGCAATATGTAGTAGAGTTGATATGAGGGACACACATGAAGATGTCAAACTTCTTCACCCGATCCCACAACTTTGGAGCCTTCTTCTCTGCTTTGCCATTGGATTCACCATTGAGATGCAGACAACCCTTCTTAGAACTGCTACCGAAACAAGAAACAGCTTCTTCAGGAACACGAAAGCAATCATCCAGAGTCACCCCTCCGGTGTTCTTCATCACCTTGCCATTGCTACCCTTTTTCTCCTCTTCATGCTTCACAAGTTGCTCATAATACTCCTTGTTCCTCTTCTCCAATCCATATATCTGCCCCTGAAGATCCTCAATTTTTTGACTCAGAATGCAGACTCTGTGATCTTCTCTCATCTTTAACACACATCTTGCAAGATCAGCAGCCTTCCGTTTCATGAACAATGATTCCGAAGCCAACCCTTTGTTCTCTTCCAGCAAAGCATTCACTCGGAAACTTAAGCTTGCATTCTCATTCAGCAGTATCAGCCTCTCAGACTCCAATACATCCAGTAAGCTCTTCTGCAACTCTGCCTTTCTTGATGACTCGCCCCACTTCCTCTCCACTATGCTCACCTCATTCAGAATGATATCATAATCGACAGATTTCATGACTAGATCAGCCACAATCATATCAGCATCCAGTTTGGATTGCCCGAAAGTTGGAAATGGATTCTGGTATGATAACGAACTCTCAACATCAGAATCAACGGTTTCTCCACAATCTTCTTCATCAAACTGATCATTTTCATTGAAATGGAAGGGGGATATCGGAGACGAATATCGACGGTGGTGGTGGCTCTTGGCAAGAGCTTGGCAGTAACGATCAGCTAAGGAGACATAGCTGTTGTACAAGTCTTGAAGTAAAGCCAGCAGCTGAGGGCGTTTCTGATAATAGGCATCAGCTCGATTTGCAAAACTGTCACCATTGTCTGCTTCTGAAATGTTTGCTGTTATCATCTTCAATCTCTCATCCAAATCTGCCCAGAAAAGAAAAAAAAGAAAGAAAATGTATTTTGAATTGAATTAAAAATTGATTTTGGCCTTTCTGAAACATTTCAAATTTTGAATTTTATTCCCACAAATTTTCATCAATAATGGACCCTCATTAACCTCAATCACTTGCACATGGTATAATCAGAAACAAATACTGGCCTTGTTGGGCCAGTTTTTCAGTCATTTGAAATTCAAATTTAATATTTTTGTATAATTGGGAAATTTTAAATTTGCAAAAAGTCATTTTCATAGAAATAAATAGAAAAATCTAACCATCTTAGATTGGTCTGTCTCACTTCAACTTGACTAAGTCTAAAATTTGGTACGATTTGTCCACATCTCAAGAGAACCCACTCAAATTCATGTCGTATTTTATTTTTAGAGTAATTATTTTAATTTTTTTACAAGATAAACTCTACAAAAATCAAAGACTTTTTGCTTGAATCAGAGATAAACTCTACCGTTCAGACCCGATACAAAGTACAATTTTCTCGTCCTAATTTGCTCTAATCAAATCCCATGGAGGGCATTCTTGGCTAGGCCCCCACAACATGAAACTAAGCCCAGTTTCCTTTTCATGTTTTGTAATCACTTAGGATGCAAAGATAATAACACCAGGGGACTAGCATTTTAAACGACAAAAAAAATGGCCCTGGGAATGACAGATTAGATAAAAGCATATTCATCTTGAAATACATAGAGATAAAAAAGGAAAAAAAAACCAAAAAGAAAGAAACATGCACAAAAGAATCAATCTGCTTCTCAGCTTTTGCAACACGACATCTACAAAAAGATTTTACTGGGATTTGAATTTGGAGTTTTATGTTGGTTCAAATTTTGAAAACCAAAAAAAAAAAAAAAAAAGTGAAAATGGAATAGTAGAGAAAGACATTCATGAATAGAAATTTCAAAGCTTTCTGATGCTATCTTTGCAGTCTTTTGGTAAGTGATGTTTGCATTGGAAAATGACATCTTATTATCCACTCTGACACTTTCCCAGTGCTGTAGCTAAAAGCCAAACAAATTTGGAAGAAGGTAAGATTTTTACCTTGTGAACAAAACATTTTATGTCATGCAACAATCCATGGACCCATCACCTACCGATTTCTAGCCAACCTACACAAGCAATGATATACAGAGTTTCCCACATCTATCGCTGTGAAAAAAGGGCTTTTTACTATATTTTAGTGTTATTATGCACAGTACATTTAATGCAAACTACTACTCCATAACCGAGAAAAGTAAAAGGTCAGCCCATATCAATTCAAGGGTTTTCACATTGCTTTTTTGTATAAACCATCCAAACAATTCAAGAAAAAGGAAATGGTAGTAAACCTCACATAAAAAAGAGTAAAAATCAAGAGTCATACGTACTAGCAATGGTGGGGGGAGGGAGTTTAGTGAAGAAAGGACAATGTTAGGGGTTAGGGGGTGAGTAACGATGTTGGGGTCAGAAGGCCTCATACCAGCAATTGTGAACAGAAGCCAAGAGGGTCTGCCGAAACTTCTACGGCGAGAATGATTAGATGACGGTGGTGTGGCTGTGCCACCATAAGAACCACCAGTTTCACTGCCAATAAAACCACCAGATTTCTCCAACTTGATCTTTGCTTCCATTTCAGCAGAAAAAGTTTTCACCAACCTGAGAAAACATCAAATTAGAGCCCACAAAAGTAAACTGCCTTTGAAAAGAAATCTCTTGAACGTTTAAAAAAAAAAAAAAAAGTGACCACATAATAATGCAAGCAAACCAATAAATGATATAAGGACCGTACATGAATAAATGGCCTCATGATTTAACATTAGAGATGCAAGAAAAAACATACTAGTAGCAACTGAACAAGAAAGAGCTCAGATCTCGAGAAGTATTTTGTGCTACTATTTCTCCTTCTTCTTCAAATAGTAACATAGCATTAAAAGCATTTCATTCCATTATTACATCTCCAAAACATTATCCAAATCTCATTGCCCGTATTGTCTGCTAGTATTTTCTTTCATTTGGGGACAAAATTTAGGAACCGAAATACAAATGTTAATGTAATAAGGCTTTTCTGGAAATCACTAAGATAATAAAATGGTGATCATGAGCAACGCCTACCTAAGATCGATCATATCTGTAAAACTTTTGAATATTTGGACAAAAGAGCTAAAAGGGTTCCCTTGAAACAGCTCTAGGATGAGCAAAACACCACTAAATGAACATCCCAAAAGAAACGCACACACTGAATCAGACAACACGGAGGTGATAATCGGATAAAAGGGCACATATAAATGTAGGCAGCTTCTTAGAAAAGAATGAGAAATGCAGCAAACAGAAGAAGGATTCAAACCTGGGAATTCTTGAAGCTTGGAGAATCTAAGCCGAAAAGCCGGAAAAACACACAGGAAAGGAAAAGTTTCTCTCAGCGGCTTGAAACTTTATAAGGCTTACATGGGAAAGAGGAGGAGGAAGTGACGACTCGGAGATGGTGCCAAAACAGATTTGAGTTTTAACCAGTACAACTATGACGCGTGGCAATAGTAGCCGTACGAAATTAAATGCAGGGGAAGGAGTAGGGGAAGGAGAAGGTATACCCTGGGAACTGAAGCTAGGGAAGTAGTAGTCATATCATAGGCTATAGATATCATTTTATTATTGTGGTCTATTTTTCAAAGATTTCAATGGAAAAAAAAAAAGGTTTTTTTCCTTTTCACCTATATATTCTCAAAAGGGGGAAAAAAAACCATTATCACTATCATCAACATAAGAAATAAATACAGAGGTTTTAAAAATTTGAATTTGGAGGCCTTTATTCTCATTTTTTCTCCTTTGGGAAATGATTTGTCTGACATTTTCTTTTCTTTTTGAATTTTTTATAAATAACAATTAAAGCTATGTTTGAGAATTATTTTTAAAAAAACTATTGGTAAATTGGTGAATTTAATCCTTTATTTATAATTTTTTTTGACATTGGTCCATTTCTTTTCTTTATTTTTACCATTAGGTCCCTTGTTAATTCTAAAGTTGCTAAATTTAGAGTGTATTTGAATTGGGTTTGTTGTTTTATTTTTTAATATAATATTTTTTTATGTTTGAATAATAATTTTTTACTGAGAAATATTTTTTGAAATTAGAGAATGGAAATGAATATTTTTTGAAGTTAAGAAATTAAAAGAAAAAAATTATTTATTAATATGTTTTTTATGAGAATTGATAAAATTTGAAGAAATTCTAATCCAAACATAGCATTCTTTCCATCTAATTATCAACATTTGAAGAGTGTCTAATTTTTCTACCCACTCTTCCCTTTAGGCAAATTGGAAAATTTAATCCCTTATTTTTCATTTATCGATGATGTTGGTCTCTTTTTATTTTTTTACCGTATTAAGTATATAAATTTTTTAGTTAACTATTAAGTTATTTTGTCTATGTTTTTTTAATTAGTCAACTAAATCCAACGTTAGTTAAGATTTTTAATAATCGTATGAAGTGGAATTTCGTTCGGTTATATGCACCTATTTTGTCCTTTTTTAAAAAAATAAAAAAAAATAAAAAGGGGGCCAAATTATCCCCAATTTCTCCATAAAATCTCGTAGGGGAAGTCCAATCCATCATCGTTGGAAGAAGCGACTTTTTGCAAATCCAAATCAAATATACGGACGACTGTTTCGCCTCCTGCGTTGTGGGCCACTTGTGGATGAGGGACCAAATAAAAAAAAATAAAAAAAGAGGGACCAAATAAATAAATAAGAGGGACCAATGTCATAAAAATTTGATAAATAAAAGATTAAATTCACCAATTTCCCAAAACTAATTCAATATCACTACTTTCAAGTTCAGTTTGATTTTGTATTTGGTAACCAGTGTATCACTATTTTTTTTAGTTGGAAGTAGTTTGATTAATCATAAACTTTTTAAAAATTAGGAAGATATTGTGCAAAAGTTGACTCTAATTGATACATTATATTCTATTGAAGGATAGCTTCACTTCTATCATATCATGATGGGAATTAAATTGCCCTTGTAGTATTTGTTTCTTTACAAAATTCAACTTTTCTCACCTTCACTCTAATAAAAAAATTGAATAAATAAGTTTTTTAAGTGATTTGATAGTGCTTTTTACGTAAAAAAATATTTGACAACAATAAATGTTATTATCAATCTTAAATGCCAAATAAATACAACAATGCATTTAAAATAAATTCTTTCAAATCTTTGAAAAACACAAATATATATACAAATAAACGATGGAGACTAGTGATTAATTATAAAAAATATTACTAAAGCTTAATCTAGATCGATTGAGATGATAATAAACTAATCTAAAAAAGCAAGTAATAAACAATAGAAACTAATACAAGAAAGACTAACTAAGAATTTAATGATCCAATTAGCTTTTGTTCATAATTTATTCACTTAACTTAATTTCTCGTGAGTAGAGGTTTTACTTTCAATTAGTAATATATTATATTTTTATGTATATTTAATTAATCAAATATGTATGGAGATATGTGAAATTTTATTAAATAAACTAACCTAGACCGCATTAAGAAATATTTTTAGTTAATTTTACAAAATGCTTGTATGGCCGATGACCCTATTCAATTATTCTCATGCTGGTCTCTTAATTGAATATTTATCATATAAGAGTGACCAATTATTACAAGTATTAATATCAAGTAATTAGAATTAATGAAACAAGAGATTAAATAAAAATAAGAAATTTTTTTAATAATTAATATACTAACTAATGTTCATATTAAAAATATAATAGCCTAACATATTAAAAATAACATTCATAGGAGTCACAAATTTCATCAAAAAAATTATAAAAAAAAAACCAAAGGTAAATAGAAAACAAGTTTATCCGATTGCCTAATGAAGCTCTAACTCTTCTACAAAACACTTTTTTTTCCCCAAAGCTTTGATTTTCTGCAATTCTTGGCTGCCTTCTTCTCTTCTTGTTCTTGTTCTCCATGTTGTTGTGGTGATCTACCCTTCTCATAGGGTCATAGAAGAGTTCATTTAGGATTAGATTCTTCGTCTATTATGTTTCTATTTTGCTTGCTGCCTTTTCTTGTTGAATGTCTCCTTCCCTAAATTAAATTCCTACAAAGATTTTAAATAAGAATTGTAATCCAAAGCAAAGTAAGAAATCGATAAGAATAACTCAAATTAGCCCACAAAATCTATAAAATTATATAATAGATTTAAATAAATAATTTGAGAATTAAAACTCACTTAACCCATTTTAGGTGAGAATTAAAGCTCAGATAAAAAAAAAAACTCATAAAATGGATACATGAGGTATTGATAGTTTTCAATATTTGCATTAGTTTGTGAATTTTGATGATTTGGAAGTTGAGAATTTTGCATAAAAATTGAAGAAAGAATTGGGATTAAATTGATCAATATCCATTCAGGAAAAAATAGAAGAAATCTAGCTTGGGTTTTTCTTTTACAAATTGAGACAGTGAATTTATATTGTTTATATAAAAAAAATGTTGAATGGTTAAAAATGGAAAAAATTCATTTAGGAAACAAAATCATACACAAAAAATTACTACTATCACATTTCTTTTTATTTAGAAAAGAGAGTTAAAATGCCAAGAAATGAATGATAAAGACATTAGATAGACCCCCACCCATTATTAACTTTGCAGCAGTTCCATGGCAGAGATGCTGTTGCTCTGGCGTGGCAATAATTCAGATACCCCAACGATGTGCTCTTGGCATTTGAGTTGCATAGCAGCATTTGCTACTCCAACCAAGGAAATTTTGTAGTCAATTTTAGTTATAAAAAGAACAAAATAAAAAATAAATTGGTAGTAAATAATACAATACATAGACTCAGGGCCGGTCTGAAAATTGGGAGGTCCTATGCAAAATATATTATGTTGCCTTTTTTTAAAAAAAAACATTTTATCTAATATATTATCTTTACTCTATACAATTTCCATATGTAATAACACATTTTATATAATAAAAAAAATACTATAAAAAGAGAAAATAATAAGAATGATAAAAATTAATTCTCAATAAATTCATATATTGTAAAAGAGTTCCAAGGCAAACATATGACAAACCTGTTGGCCAATTTTTACATGAATGATGATTTTGTTTTTGCTTCCTTAACATTATGGAGAGAGTTTTATAACACGTAAAATAAAATTAATACATAAATGTTTTATTTTATTTTCAATAAATAATGAAACGCCTAAACACAAAATTCTCAATAAATGATGATTAACACCTAAACACAATTAATTTTATTTTTTGTAAAATTAAACAAACATAAATGTTTTAATTTTATGAAAAATTACCTCAAATTTGAAATATTATTTTTCTTGCATGTTTACTTGAAAAATCATTCATCAAGTTCTCAAAATTAAGATTTTCTTGCATCTCATTCTCAATAGATAACAAAACTAATCCATTCAACCTTTCATGTGATATTGTTGATCGAAGGTAATTTTTATCAATTTCAATTTGAGTAACTACTGAAGCAAAGGCTATAATGACTTATATAGTTAATAAAATTTGATAAACAATCACTGCATTTGGGTAACCATCCATATTCTTCAAATATTTCAACATTTCAATGTTTTTTTGACTTCTTTAGCTATAGACTCTCTCTCAAAATTCTTAATTCTAAAAACAAGTCATTTCCATCAATGTCAAAGATAGTCTCGTTCATTAAAGAACCTCAAGATTGATCAAGAGAGTCTTCAAACTATCAATATCCGCAGACTTCAACTTATTTAAATCAAATAAAAGCCTAAAAGATTTTTCATACTTTTAAAATTGTTCAAACTTGAACTCTAGAGATGATTGAGCATGATCTACTAGATATAAGAAATAGTCCATCTTAAAAGAGTCATCCGTTGATAATATCACATCTACTTGATCAATTTCATCAAACTATCTCTTTCTACACACGTCTTCTTGAAAGTTTTGAATAAACAAGCCACATTTTATTTTGTTTCTCTCCATTTTTCATCCGCCAAGTGTAATATGCAAGTGAAAAACTTCTACCATGGACATCATTGGGGAAATAATCATTATTATTTTTTCTCTTACAAGTCTTTTTTCCACTAAAAAGTCTCGTAATTTAATATCGATATTAATCTAATTCCTGAATCCAAATATTTCGAAGGAAATAATTCACATTCTAATTCCTATCCATACCAACTTCATTAGCATCAGCCAAAATTCATCTCCTTGTTTGTCTACAACTTTTTCATCCTCATTAGTCTATAAAGTCCTATTAAGTTCATCTAATTTCTCTTCACGGGTCATCACATCAATTTCATTAGTAACTTTAGTCTCTTTGCTTTCATCATTTTCTAAAACAAATTTAAGCATTGCCATTTTAGTAGATTTTCAACTCTTTTCTTTTCTCTGGATTTTTCAGCTCCAAACTTGTACTTTTGAATTGCAAAATGAGGCATGATTATTCAAATATAAATTCAACAATTCTTCACTTTCAAATACAAATAGAAAATGTAATTAAGATTTATACATGTATCATATATGCACTCATAAGTAGCTAATTTACATATGCACATCATAATCAAATACACAAATGTGTTTCTTTGATGGTTGTTCTGGTTTTTTATTTTTTTTACTTTATTTTAATTTGGTCACCCATGGTAAAGTTGCACTAAACTTAAACTAACCCAATTTAGTCTATCTAAAATCAGAAGTAGAATTTTAATTTGCTTCCTATTTTTGCTTTCATGCCTTGTAGTCAATTTCATAATGAATCTTTTTATTTATACTAAATCTAATTTATTACAAACACCTAAAACAAATGCATTATGTTATTCTTTGTGTGAAAAAAATTTCAAAAATTGAAAAAAATAGTCTTTGCATAAAAAAATATTAAATCTAATTAATTACAACAATAAAACAAAACTATTATGCCATTATTTGTGTTAAAAAAAACAAATAAATTCACAACTGGAAAAAATAGCCTTTCTATAAAAAACTAAATCTAGTTTATTATAGCAAATAAAAAAAACCATTATGCTATTATTTGTGTGAAAAAAAAAATTCAAAATTTGAAAAAAAAATAGTCTTTGTATAATTGTTTTTTTTTATTTTAAAAAAAAGCCTTGGATAGATGGATTGGATTTGGATGACTTACTGAATATTGAGAGTGACTGAGTAAGCTTCGCCGTTAGCCTCGCCAATTGCCCCTTCACAGCAGTGGTCTGTTCTGGCAGAAAGAATGAAGGGGTTTCTTCCTTTTTTTTTAGTTTGCCTTTGATATCCTATTCTTGCTGCTTTTAGGAAAGTGGAAGAGACAACTTTAATGTGGCCTATTTTTAAAAAAAAAATTGGGAGGCCCAATGCTTGGACTTAGGCTGCTTGTGGTTAGGGCCGGCCCTCTATATAGTTATAAATTATAAGAATAATGTTTTATTTAGTAACTTGTATTTATAAAACAAAATCCAAGAAATTCATCTATTTCTAATTGACTCAACCTCTTTTTTGTTATGCAAATTTCAAAAAAAAAAATTGTACTCCTTATTTCAAACCTAACTAAATCCGTCTTAACTAAAGACTAATATTATTAAAGACGATTACACACATTTAAAGACTTCTGAATATAATTAGCATCAACATATGTATTTGATATCCACACTTTAAACTTAGTGAAATGCATTGTCAAAGTTGCCTAGATAGCCAACCTTAAGCAATACATGCCGAGCAAGCTAAGTCTCACATTGAGCATTTATTGCGCATTCTCTGAAGTTAACGTCTATTTAATGAAGTCCATTATCCAATAAAGTACATTGTTGCTGCCTTGTTATTTTCTTAAGTATACTTTCGATTACTAATTTAGATATTTTTCGGTTCAGCTTCAATCAGAATCAACAGGACTTTTGGTAGTGCAAAAACCTAGTAAAAGTTGTTTTTGATATTAATAATATTAATAATGTAGACCTAACTGAAACCTTAAAATAACGTTTTTGTTGTTTATGGTTCTGATAGGTTCCAACAATGCTACAGTTTCGATTTGATTTCAAAAAAAATATAAAAATTTCAAAGTAATTTTTTAAATAAAGAAATGAAAGTTTTTTATTTAAACATGTTAATTTTTATTTAAAAAATTAAGCTATCATTTGAAAGTATAGATAAATTAAAACCATCGCAGTTCTCTTACGATCTTACCTATAAAACACTTTCTTACCTTAATCAATTATTCATTGACTTACGGCTTCTATGTTAATAAGAGTTATCTTAGTGTCAAATATGTTCTCATTAATCATGACCTTTTTATTTTCAAGTAACAACAAAAGAATTCATCAATTTGAATTTGTATACCATAGGTAAAACTATACTCCAAATAAAAATAAGATATATTTCTCATAATATTATTAATATTCTTGAAATATAAGGTTTTATCATAATTTTATCACAAATAGAATCATAATATATATCTAAGTATTCTTGTAAACCTTATATTTTAATTTGATAATAAAAAATAATATATTAGATTTATTACAGGTATTTCGTATTTTCTTTTCATAAAAATGATGAAAAATAATATGAATATTAGACAACAGACAATAGTTGTTTAAAACTTTACAAAAAGAGTTTTGTAAAACGTTTCTAAATTAGAAATTTGAAAAGATAAAAACTAATTTATTTTATTTTACATAATTATGGTAAAATGGTGACAAGATTAATGTATAAAAAAGTAAACATAACATGTCAAATAAAATTATATTTTAATTTTTTTAAGGTTTGAACCGTCAATTCAATGGTTCATGAACCATCGATTCACGTTTCATCAAATGATAAATCTAAACCAAAATCAAATGAACAATAAATTTAGTCAACAATTTTAAATCACTGATCACGGCTTGATTTCAATTCGATTAAGCTTGATCAGGTATATAAATATAACAATGTTGGGGCATCGTTTCATGCTTCTACTAAATTATCTCCAACCGACATGTTCGATTGTAACTTTTTCTTTGGAGTAAAAATCATTAGACACTATCACAATGGAATAAGAAACTTAAGACATTACATAATATGTCATATGATAAAACAAAAAAATAGATGTATTTTTATGTTATTTGTGTTTAATTTCATTTAAGTTATGTTATTTATGATTATTTTACATTTCATACTAGTATTTTTTGTTTGTAGTGCTTTTAGGTATTTATTGTGTTTTTGTAATAAAAAAAATTGCTACAGTGAATGACACGTGGCAGTACTACGTGTACATGGACACCACATCAGTCGCTGCGTCAGCATAGGGAGCAGCAAATCAGAGAACGATCAGTGGAACTCGGCTTTCACATATGCGAGAAACAAATGGCGAACGTGTCACGCGTAGAGGTTGGCGACGTGCCTGAATCTATACGCATCTTGCATTTGGCAAAGGCGAGACACGTGCAAACACGCGCAAAACGGATGGTGATCCATATGTTAAACTTCGGGCCAATCAGAGAGTGACACGTGGCATGGGTGGCGGCTGAAGAAAGGCGCGACCAATCAGATGGCGACATGTGGCGACTGATGCAACTTTCTCCACTTCACGCATTTTGCCCCAACTTTCCAGAAACTCCACTTTGTCCCCACTACATTTATTTTTGTCATATTTTATTTATTTTTATTCTAAATTTGCCCCTGTAAATTTTTATAAATTGGGCACGAAATTTACTATTTAGTACAACTTTCTACAACAAAAAACTTTGCCAAATTTTTTTACCAATATTTTGTTATAGATCGTAGGCATTTTTAGGAATTTTTAGAGTTTATTTTGGACGGTTTTGGATGAGATTTCAAGAATACGGAGAAACTACTATCGGGAGAAATCCAATGAAAGTTATCATTCTTATTTTATTTCAATTTTAAAATTCTTCATTTGAGTCATATATTGTGAGTAGTTTATTTACCGTTAGAAAGGACATGCATTAAAGTTATAATTAATGAATTTTGAATAATTACCGTTGCATAGAACACCGGAGCTTATTTTGGACCAGAACTAAATTAATTAACAATGGCCGGTTTTACCACTCTAACTTCTAACTTTTAACTACTAATCTAACTTTCTAATTTCTAACTTTTAACTTTTACTTTTCTGTTATTTAATTTTTGTATTTACTTTTTGTTATTTATTTTATGTATTATTTTCTATCATTTTTTTTATTGTACTATTGGTGAGTAAAATCACCAAATTTACTTTTCGTACTTTAAATTCGGTAATGTGGAGAGTAATATTTTCATCATTTATTCTTTTGTACATTTTATTGTGGGAGTTAAAATCTCTCCATTTTTACTTTTATTGTCGGTAAAATTGTCAAATTTATGTTTTTTTTAATATTTATAGTTTTGTAAATATATAATTGTGTAACCATTTTCTTTTATTTTGCAGGTTTAATTGTCCAAATTTTTAAATTATTTTAGTCATGTTATTTAATAACTTGAGTATTTATATAATTTCAGTTGTTATTATTAAATAATCATGTTTAATTAATTAGAAATTCTTTTTAATTGCATGATTAATCAGTTAGGATTATCAATATTTGATTGATAATCATAGTAGCATCTGTTAGTTTAATTAAGTTACAGCTATTAACTTAATTAATTTAATAGGGAATTATATGATTTAAATTTGACTTAATTAATTTAACAGGTAATTATATGATTTAAATTATATTTAATTGAAGCTCATTATTGTATAATTTAATGTTGATATGACTTATAAACTTGATGTAATTTAATTAAATATTCTATTCACACTTGTTGGTAGTGATATTTAATTGAATTAAAGATTAATCTTTTGAACTGATCGATATTAATCTAATTAGTAAGGATAAGAATCTGTATAAGTGATAGAGATTCTAAAATCAACTACTCAATAAGTTCTATATCAATGATTTATCTCATTAAATAAATAATTTGATACAAATTTTTTCTAACGTCTTTTATTAATTTCTTTTCATTAAAAATCCTTTGTATAATTAATTATTTTAAAAAAAATAATAATAAAATAAATTTATTTATTTAAGTGTGTTTAATTTAATTTTGTCTTTATATAATTTTAAAACTCCCCCAAAATTTAATATTTAATTAATAAATTTGAATTTAAGAATTTTTAACAAATCTATGTGGATACGATCATTATTTGCCCTAAGTATTAAAGTTTAAATTTGATAATCATACGAGAGACTTGTCATCATATAATAATTCCTTATACAACACTTGCTTAGTAAAAACTGAAATATTCATTTAAATTGAAATTACATGAAATATTTATGTTTTATAATGGACAATTATACGTACTTTCCCCTGCAGTAGGCCACACTACCACAGAAGAATTTCCGTAATTTAGACTATATTCGGACAACAATATTTGTTCAGACCTTTTTCTCTTCCCTATCTATACTCATTTTGAAACTATTATTCTTTTTTTTTTAAATCCCAACTCTAAATTTAAAATCTTAACATATACCTCACACAAACATTTTATACCTTTCTGAATATTAGTTAAACTTCTACACATCCACTGTTTCTTAAACTATATTTTGATTATTATATTGATGTATAACAAATAAACTCAATTATCATCAAATTAAACATCAAACTGAAAAAACAATATTTTTATGAAATAAAATCTTATTCAAATACTTTTGTTAATTCTTAAAATAACAAGACTTTATTTATAATAAAATAAAAAACATGAAGATTGAAAGTGTAATAGTTTATTATAGTTCTGATACAATGTTAAATTACTACTCATGAAGAAGCCAGCTCAAACTCAGTAAAATGAGATAGAATTTATATACTATTTAACAAATTATTACCGCACTATCGTGAAAAGGGGATAAAATAAACTAGTTACATTCTAGTGAAATTCAGAAAGCAAGTTTCAATCTTACAGAAAATAATAGGGCTACCAAGCATGTAGGTGGTGGCATCACATACAATGGTGATTAGGAGATATCTCATGCAATGAAACTAGAAAGTATTGAAGCCATCACCTTATATATATGGCCCAACTTGGAGTCCCACTTTTCATAAAGAGGATTATGGTGCAGCCTTCAGTCCGGATGACAAAAGGGAGATATCAGATAGATGACCAGATGGAAAGCCAATATAAGAAGCTGAATTTTTTGTCAACTATTTTGTAACTGTTCGAAAGAGAAAAAGCAAGTTCAAGTGGAATACCATACAGAATAGTTGAAACTGATTTTGCCACCCAACATGCCGTTTGGGGGCAATTATCATTAGGTAGCTATATGTGTGAAATTGTGAAACTATTCCTGAGAAGCTCCATATCTACATTTAACTTCTTCCCCTCTATAAGCCTCTCTACAGCATCTGATGGAAGTCCAATCAGTTCCAAAGTCTTCTCCCATACTCTGTAAGAAGTTTCAAGATTATGCGTCTTCAGAAGGATTAGTCGGACGACAGTCTAGAGATATGAAAGCACAAACTGGCCACTCGTCTGCTTTTAGCATCTCAGTGTACTCAGGACTTGTGGATCTGTCGCAGCAAAAAGAGCACTTCTAGAACCTGCAATAGCAAACAATTTATATTTTGACATAACAGGATAAGATTCACATAACAATCAATCTTGATACGGATCTGCCAATACCAATAGATAAGGAAAATTAGATCTAGCCAGTGGTGTAATGAATTTTTGGAGATCTCGTAGTTTTATAAACAAGCCAAATGATACAGAAAAAAATAGATCAAGCATCCTCAATTGTAGCTGTAAAACTTGGATAAAAGGGAAGGAGCATTATTTCTCACAAGCTCGGCAACAAACTTTTGATGTATACTAATTACTA